>PVJA010011981.1:6604-53287 GCA_004027025.1 Myocastor coypus
AAAAAAAAAAAAAAAAAAAAAAAAAAAAAAAAAAAAAAAAAAAAAAAAAAAAAAAAAAAAAAAAAAAAAAAAAAAAAAAAAAAAAAAAAAAAAAAAAAAAAAAAAAAAAAAAAAAAAAAAAAAAAAAAAAAAAAAAAAAAAAAAAAAAAAAAAAAAAAAAAAAAAAAAAAAAAAAAAAAAAAAAAAAAAGAAAAGAAATGCATGAATTAATAGACAGTGAAGTGGAAAAACAACTTCAGAAACCTATAGAGGAAACCAGAGTACAACTGCAGAAAGGCAGAGAGGAGAACAGACCAGAATATCTGAATAAGAGAGAGAAATGATAAATATAATGAAATACTTCAGTACTACTACTGCTATGCCTTGGAAAACTCTCTTCAAGTATGAGAAGTAAAATGCTTCCACGACAAGGAACAACTAAATAATTTCAGGACGTCAAAGCCAACCCTACACAGCACACTAAAAAAGAAAATTGAGAGAGGGACTAAAACAACCTGAACTCAACAAATGAGAACAAAAGAACCCAACAAATAATGAAACAAATTAAACACAGGAGAAAAAAATAGTAAACAGTAGTAAGTAAATCTCATGTCAATCATAAGTCAATACATTTCAATTATAACTTACAAAGTAAGTGGACTCAATTAATCAATTAAAAGAATTAGACTGGCAGAGTAGATAAGGAAGCAAAATTCAACCATAAGCTGTATACAAGAAACACATGTAACTCATAAAGAAACCCATAGGGTAAAAGTGATAGGATGGACAAAAAAAAGAAAAAAAGAAAAAAAGAAAAAAAAAGCTACATGCCCCACTACCTCAAAAAAAAAAAAAAAAAAAAAAAAAAAAAAAAAAAAAAAAAAAAAAAAAAAAAAAAAAAAAAAAAAAAAAAAAAAAAAAAAAAAAAAAAAAAAAAAAAAAAAGCGGGGATAGGAATCTTATTTGAAGACACTCTAAACTTCAAACCAAGATTGGTCAAATGAAATTTAAAAAGGCCGCTACATACTGGTTAGGAAAAAATTCAAGACAAAGAGGTAACACTCATAAGTATGTATGCACCCAACACGGGAGCACCAAGTTATATAAGACAACCCTTAATGGACATGAAAAATTTACTATCCAATACCACAATCTTAACAGGAAACCTTAATACCTTTTTATCCCAAAAAGATAAGTCAAGCAGAAAAATTAGCAAAGAAGCAGTAGAACTGAACCAGACCCTGGAACCAGTGGACTTAGTGGATATACACAGAGTGTTCTATGCAACCATTTCAGAACACACATATTTTTTTCAGCTGCACATAGGACATTTTCTAAAATAGATCACATATTAGTCCATAGGTCATGCTTAAGTACATGCAAGAAAAGAGAAATTATCTCACACATACTACCTAACCAAAAGTGCAATAAAACTGGAAAAAAATGACAACAGAAACCACTAGAACCCCAGAAATACATGGAAATTACTCAACACCCTTCTCAGCAACCAGTGGGTTACAGATGAAATTAAACAAGAAATTAAACAATATCCAAAATTTAATGAAAATTCAAACACAACTTATCGGAATTTGTGGAATGCAATGAAAGCAGGTCTTAGAGGGAACTATGTAGCTCTGAACTCACACATTAAGAAGACAGAACAGGAACAAATAAGTACTCTAATGCAACACTTAAACCTATGAGAAATGGAACAGCAAATGAAATGCAAAACCCAAAGATGTGAGGAAATTATAAAGACTAGAGAAAATATTAAATCAATTGAGACAAAGAAAACAATACAAAAAATTAATGAATCATTAAGCTGGTTCTTTGAAAGATTAAATAAAACTAATAAGCCCCTAGATAACCTCATCAAAAAGAGGAAAGGACTCAAATTTAAGCAATAAGCAACGAAGAGGGTGCAATTACTACAGACCCAGCAAAGATTCAGAGGATCATAAGTAGCTATTTTGAGAATCTTTACTCTCACAGAATTGAACACACAGAACAAATGCACAGATTCCTAGAAAAATATAAATTACCAAAGCTGAATCAAGGAGCTATAAGAATTCTCAACAATTCAGTAACAGCCAAAGAAATACAAAATGTAATAAAAAACCTACCGACAAAGAAAATTTTGGGACCTGATGGATTCACCTCTGAATTCTACAAGAAATGTAAAGAAGACACAATGTGAATACTCCTCAAACTCTTCAATGAAATTGAAAAAGAAGCAATCCTTCCAAAATCATTCCTAGAGGCAACTTTTATACTGATACCAAAACCAGATAGAGCTGCAACTAATAAAGAGAACTACAGGCTAATTTCTCTCATGAACATAGATGCAAAAATTCTCAATAAAATTCTCATCACTAGAATGCAACAAATCATCAAAAAGATTATACACCATGAACAGGTAGGATTCATCCCAGGAATGCAAGAATGGTTCAATATACGTAAATCTATAAATGTAATACACTATACCAATAGAGCCAAACCCAAAATCACACGATTGTCTCAACTGATGCTGAAAAGACTTTTGACAAAGTTTGACACTCATTCATGTTCAGAGTTCTACAGAAAATTGGAATAGAGAGCCTCAACCTGAAACTGATAAAAGACATTTATGACAATCCAACTGCTAACATACTTCTAAACTGGGAAAAACTGAAGTCTTTGTCTCTCAAATCTGGTATAAGAGAAGGATGTCCTTTATCACCACTCCTATTCAATATAGGTCTGGAATCATTAGCTACAGCCATCACACAAGAGAGAGAAATAAAAGAAATAAAAATACGTAAAGAAGAAGTTATCATTATTTGCAGAGGGCATGATAAGGTATTTGGAAGACCCCAAAAACTCCACCAAGAAGCTATTAGAATTAATACACAAATTCGGTAGCATAGCAGGTTACGAAAGCCATTGGCATTTCCCTATACAGATAACAAACACACTGAGAGAGTAACTAGACAAACAACACCATTTGCGATAGCACTGAAGAAAATGAAATACTTAGGAATTAACCTAATTAAGGAAATTAAAGAGCTTTTCAGTGAAATCTACAGTACTCTGAAAATAGAGATTGTAGAGGATTTCGGAAAATGGAAAGATATTCCTTGCTCCTAGAGAGGAAGAAGCACCATTGTGCAGACGGCCATACTCCTTAAATTTTTATCTAGATTTAGTACAATTCATACCAAAATAACATCAACATACCTCACAGAGCTCAGAAGACATTCCTAAAATTTATTTGGAACCAAAAGACCCAGAATTGCAAAGGCAATCCTGGTCAACAAAAGTATGATAGGAGGCATTCCAATGCCTGACCTAAAGTTATACTACAAAGCCATATTGTTAAAATTAGTATGGCACTGGCACAAAAAAAAAAAAAAATAGACCTGAGGATCAATGGAATAGATTAGAAGATGCGAAAGCAAATATAAACACACTCAGCCACCTTATTTTCGACAAAGGTGTCAAACATGTCTATTGGAAGAAAGATAGCTTCTTTAACAAATCGTGCTGGAAAAACCGACTCTCTACATGCTGAAAACTAAAACTTGATGCCAGTCTATCATCATGCACTAAACTAAAGTCAAAATGAATTAAATATCTAAATATTAAAAGACAAACATTAAATCTCCTGTAAGAGATAGTTGGAGAATATCTTGAGAATATTGGAGTTAGGCAAAGACTTCATGGACAAAAATAAAAACACATGTTTATAACTTGAATGAACAAAAAGCTGGGACCTCCTGTGGCTAAGAAGGTTTTGCACCTCAAAAGAAATTACCAACAGAGTGAAAAGACAACCCACAAATTTTGAAAAGAGTTTAATGAATAAATATTCGGACAAAGGCCTTCTACCTAGAATTTATAAAGAACTAAAAACCATTAGGGTCCCAAAATATAAAGACCCAATCCAGATATGGGCTTCTGAGATGAACACACACTTATCAGAGAAACAAAGTGAAAAAGACTACACATACATGAAGAAATGTTTCACACTGCTAGACATTCATGAAATGTGAGTAAAAACACTAAGATGCCATTTCAACCCAGAAAAAAAAAAAATGGCTTTCATAAAGAAATCAAACAGCAGTAGATGTTGGAGAAGCTGTGGGAAAGAAGGAACCCTTCTCCACTGTTGGTAGGAATTCAGACTGGTGCAATCATTATGGAAAGCAGTGTTGAGGCTCCTTGAAACACTAGAGCTGGAAATCCTAATCAATCCAGCTATCCCACTCCTGGGAATTTTCCCAGAAGAACTGAAAGCTTTATACCATATTCATATCTGTGCACCTATGTTTATAGCAGCCCAATTTGTAATAGCCAAATCTTAGAAACAACCAAAATGCCCCTCATCTGAAGAATAGTTGAAAAAAATGTGGTATTTTATAGAATGGAATATTACTTAGCTATAAAAATGATACACTAGAAGACTTCATATATAAATGAATCTTTAAAATATACCCAAAATCAAAATAAACCAGATTTACATGTGTAAATATCATACAGTCACCCTAGTGAAAGAATTCAAAAGAAGAAATAACAATGGAGAGGCATAACACAACTGAATGGAAATCAAACACTTAAGTGTTAAACAGTAAAGTGAGTGGAAGCAGAAAGGAAAGGAAACACACCAGGAGCAAAACTATGCACATACATGCACAGGAAGAATTAGACAATGGCCCTAAGAAAACTCAAAATGTTTTTCACACTGATGGTAGGAATATGTAACACTAAAACTATGCTTGTAATGCCTGTCATTCTGCACTTTTAGATGTGTGCTGCTTCTAATGTAATTTCAGTTACTGTGATATTGTCTCAAGTAAATTGCTGGTTTACAAGAAAACAAAAAGAGTATTAAACGAGAGTAAGTGAGTAGGAAAATTGCCAAAAGATGGACAGGCTAATTTTTTTTTTTTTTTTTTTTTAGGGTCTCACTACTGAGTCATAGTGATCCTTCTGTTTGAAGCTCCCAAGGCCTGAGATTACAGACGCATGCCACCACACCCGGTCTCGCTGGCTCAGCACGCTCTAGAGCAGGGCTGACACGGCACGAGGGGCCAAGGAACCGAACCCTGGCCCCTGTGCTTTCTCTAAGCAAGTGCTAAATCCGCTAAGCTATACCACCAGCCCTCAGGCTAAAATTATGTACATGCTTAGATTTCTAAATATCTGTGGAAAAATGTGTGAATGCTTTTATCACATTCCAAAGAGATTCATTAGTATATCAGTGATGGATGGAAAATACCATTTCCAAGTTGTCTAACATGTTTGATATTCAGAAAGACAGTGATATGCTCAAGCATCCATGTTTTAGAGTAACAGTATCACTAAGCTTTTCCTCTGGAGGGCTAAGAATATAAGTTTACAGACCAAATATTAGAGAAAAAGAAGGGCTACAAGGATATTCAATATTTTGGCCCTAGCCCTTCAAGGTCAGTGAGAACTCAGAACAGAACAGAACCTGCACTGTAACATCCTGTAACTCAGTGGTTTCCCAGATTTTCTGTTCAAGGAGATTAAGGGATGACAGAAGAAAGGGCTTGAAGGTATATAGTGTGCCAAAGGAGAGTCACCTGTAGAGAAAACATTCTCTTGGGCTTTCACAGAAAGCTAACTGATCAAACAATGGTTGTGTCTCTTCCAGAGAGCTGACACAACAGGTCTACAAAGCACTGTACATGGTTCCAAGGTCAATCGTGAGGTGATTTGACTGACCTTGGGAGATATAAAACCTACACGTTTTGTTATTCAGGTCTTGCTTTAACTTGCTCCTAATCACCCAGTAGAAAAGTTTAAACATGACACATGAAGTGTAAAGCTGGTTTGGCATGCTGTGCTGTAAAAGGTTAAAATCAACCCCTTCCAATATTGTCAGCTTCGCCAGTAACCCACTGAAATTATGGAGCATTTTAACTATGTATAAAACTACCTTCTCTTAGATCAAAGTGAAGAAATCTTTTGTACTAATAACCACAAGAAAATTTGTCATATCTTTGCTCTGTATAACTACAACGAGGTCAACAATATCCATTGTATCAATTATTGGGAATGTACTTCTAATGTGCTTTGAAACTGTCCCATTGTAATTTCTTATTAAAAGTAATAAAAAAATTTTAAAATGTCTAAATAAAATGAAATACTTAGAGCTGTAAGGTAAAACAAAACAAAACAAAAAACAACATCCAGAAGTAAATATAAGCCTAATATTCTATGTTGTACAAAGTTGTTATAACATATAATAAAAGTATATAGTTTCATAGTTGTAAAATAAATGCAGCATAGTAAAATGTTTACCTACAAATAAACTGTAGATAATTTAATCATTCAACTGCTGAATTCTAATTTAAATTAATCATTTAAGGAAAAAATGATGCCAAATTTGCTTTCTCATGATAAGTGATAAGTAGAAAATTATAAATTATTAAGGCAAGTATAATCTTTTTAAAACAATAAAATCTTCAAAGAGATTAAAAATATTCATTTAAAATATTATTGGACAGAATGTTGTAATATAAATATAATAATATATGAGTATTGTGATCCATTTGAACTGCTATCCAAGTTATCATAAACAGAGTGGCTTTTATAACTGAAATGTATTTGTTGCTATTGTCCTACTTTGAACTTTGTAATCAAGATGCCATTGTGGCTGACTTTTGAGTTCCAAGTTTAGAGAGAGATGTTTTCTCACCTAGAGGAAAGAGAAATGGTTTTTCGCCTCTTTCATTTTTATTTTATTATTTGTTTGTTTGTTTTTGTTTTGTTTTGTATTGTAAGAATGGGTCTACAGGGTGTTCAGGGTCTCACTACTAGATCAGACTCCTAGTGATCTGCCTGTTTACTGCTTCCCAAGAGCTGGGATTGCAGATGCACACTACCAGGTCTAGTTTCAGTTGCTGTTTCAGTGCACCCTGAGGGTGTGGACATGGCTGGCACGGCAGGGACATGGATTTAACCCCTGGCCCCTGCTCCTGCTTGAAGGCACTTTTATCCACTGAGGTATTTGACTGGCCCTTCATCTGTTTTCTAGAATATTAATCTTACTCAAGTGTGCTCAATCTTAAGGAATAAATGATCTCTGAAAAGCTTCATCTTCAAGTATCACCAATTAGGTGGTTGATTTTAGCATCAATTTGTAAGGAACACAAGTACTTCACTGATAATATTGACCAGTAAACATATGTTCCAGATATAAAGAGGCAGATAAGCGTCTGGAAATAAACTAACCTAAGCTTCTATGCAGATGTAATAAAAGACAACGAATAATTTAGAGTAACGCAAAAGAAGGCTTAAATCAAAATGCAAAAATTATTCTTAGGAAAAATTAGCAATGATTTTAAAATTTTGCAGTTGGATCTAAAAAAATCATGTGTGTGTGTGTGTGTGTGTGTGTGTGTGTGTGTGTGTGTGTGTGTACATGACAAAGAGCAAGAGAAGACATGAAATTGATTTAGAAAAAGGAGAAAGTAAAAGGATAAACTTACAATTCTGATCAAACTTAATGCTAAGATACTGGGAACTTTATCCTTATAATTGACTATAAAAAAAAAATACTTTTTTTCCTTGTGTTTTCAACATTGTACTGTATAATACCACGAGCACAAATAAAAGAAAGATATATTTTGTAATATTTTTGAAGAAAGGAGAATGTAGTTCAGTGCTACAGCTCCTGCATTGCTTGCACCAGGCCCTTGGTTCAATGCCCAACACATGCACACACACACACACACACACACACACACACACACAAATAAAAAAAAGAAGAGAAAGTAAAAAAAAAAAAGAAAGAAAGCTATCGTTATTCCTTAAAAACATGAAAACGAAAGTCTAAACTAATAAACACTTTTAGTGAAATTATGAGATTCTGCTGTGAGAATCCAGAATTGGAATTCTCCGGGAGCTGGAGAAACCCAGCAGGCCCTGGAAGAGGGGCAGGAGACCAAGCTTTTTATTAGGCAACAAATACTGGTGTCAGGGAGGTTTCACATCTCTGTTTTAATTGGGGAGGTTAGAAGGGCTACTAAGAGGAATTTTTCAGGCACACTTCATAGAGGTGAATTTTAACAGGTACTGTCATGCTGAGGTTTGGAAGGGCAAGGCCCCAGACTTAGTAGGCTCAGAAGGTGCTACCTTGCCTGATTCAGGGAGTTTAGGTACCGAACAGAAGGTTCCTGGGAACATTTTGTGATTACCACACAAGTACAGATTTCCTGCTGCACTTAGAGCAGGAAGCAGAAAATCTTAGAAACAAGGGTCCAGGGGCTTTCAGGCTCCAGAGTTCCACTTTAATTCCAAGCAAGATATAATTGCTTTGTAAAACATATTTCTAGAAAAGAAATAGGAAAATGAGGTTTGGAAGAACAATTTCATTTAAAATAATATGTTTCAGTGTAATTTAGCCATACTCTGAAAATATCATTTGATGTATATGTCCTCGCCTTTCAAGCCTGGGATATAAAACACACTACAAAATAGTCAACAGCCCCTGGGAATTTAAACATTTGTCACTTACTCGAACATGTGCAAAGTGAGATCATTTCTTTAGAGAGGAACTCAATGTACCAGCAACAGAGAAAGAAGTGGAAACAGGAGCAAGAATGGGAAGAAAGGAAAGGAACGAGAAAGAAACAACCTAGATGTGCTTCCAAAGAGACCAAACTGTCTCCCTAACAGCATCAGGTGGAGTGGCCTGCAATGAAAGATAAACTCTAAGAAGTTCCTTGTCCCACTAAAAGTAGAGGTTAACAGTTAATGTTTATTAACCCGGCAGGTAGTTAAAGGTTCAACTAAACTGTGTTTGCTGAGCGCAACGTAATTCTATGTGTCTATAGAAAATGTGAAATAAATGAAACAAACTATATTTCTGATTTGGAAGACAGTTTTACAATGGAAAGTGAAAATTTTCTGACTGGGTAAATATTCTGATATAATTTTACTTTAATTTTTGTTCAGAGTCTAACAGATGAAAGAAGAATATGAAGATGTAAGTGTCGGAGATTATCTGAAGTGACTTTTAAAAGAAATAATACTGAATCACCCTTTCTTATAAAGTTGTAGCAGCCAAGCCAGTGTATATTTGCATTAATATATACCAAAAAGTACTGCAATAGGACACAGAAGTAGACCCAGATATATCAACATCTATTTATTTAAATTATGATACGCTGGAACCAGTTTTTTTTTTTTTTTTTTTTTTTTTTTTTTTTTTTTTTTTTTTTTTTTTTTTTTTTTTTTTTTTTTTTTTTTTTTTTTTTTTTTTTTTTTTTTTTTTTTTTTTTTTTTTTTTTTTTTTTTTTTTTTCTGTTTTTTGTTTGTTTTGCACTACCCGAGATTGAACTCAGGACCTTGCGCTTGCCAGGCAAGCACTTATTCCACTGAGCTATCTCCCTAGCCTGATACACAGGAAATTATTTGTAAAACACTATCATCAAAGCAGGAGGTTTATTCACAAATTTATCTTAATTAGAAATTGTCTCAACTTAATTATGTGATTTCTCTTAATTTATAGAAATATAGTGCATAGTTCGAAAATCTTTGTGTTTCATACATATATTAAATCATGTTTGGTTTTCTCAATTCATTGCAGGTTGGATGCAACTGTATGTTCAACATATCATATGTTGTGAATCAAAGGTACTATTTAATCTTATAACTTAATGTATTTTTTCGTAGTTACAGTCCAAGCAAATATCTAAAAAAAATTTAAAGAAATAGTTCTCTCATATTTGTAGACAAATTCATTTTCCAACAGTCTAGATTCTCTTTCCTGAGATTTATTTAAATAACTTTTAATCTCTATAAACCAATTCAAGGAGAAGTTCTTTAAAATTAAAAGGCCTTAAATGAAATTATCTTTTCTGAGAAATATGAGAATGCCAATTTGCTTGTTTAAAAATTCCTTATACACACATAATGGAAGATTTTATTAAATTTTCAAAGAATCTAAATGATACTCCAAATTTATAGTTGGAATCTTCATTACTTAATCATGGGCTGTTCTCCTTACAGCATTTCCAGTTATATTGCGAATTGAGCTCTGAGTAATTTAAAGCATATTATCCTTTGGTGGATCACATATTAAAGTTTTTCTTAATATTAGTCTCTGTATTTGTGGAAATTTCTTAATGCTAGTTTATAAAAGAAAGAAAATTTGTGATTAAAATTTCAGGATTTTAAGGTGCACAGCTACATACCAACCAGAAATCACACTTCCCAGTGCTTTCCCATTCCAACTCTTATTTATGTTTGTGTATGTAATTGTTATAAAAGGAACTCAGAATCTTCACATTATTCAATATTCGTGTCTGCTTGTTTGAATTTATATTTTGCAGTACATACAAATAAGAATAAGGAATCACGTATTCAAATAAGAACTACCCCTCCAACAAAGCACTACTATATAGAATATAAAAGAATTTTTAAAAATCAGGATCCTAAAATTCAAACCAGCAATCCAAAAATTGACATCTGAGATAAATGCACAGTTCTCAGTTAGAAAAATACAAATTGGTGCAGGGATCTGTTGTTTTCTTGGCGTGATCCATTGTACTCCAGGAAGAAATGGCAGCAGGAATGAGGAAAAGATAGACAAGAAGACAAGAGGTGGGTCAGGTGCTAGCCCATTTGCCTCACTGGTGAGACAATACCTAAACAATAGTAAGAGTCTTTATTTATACCTTTACAAAGCTGCAAAGCGTAAGGTTGTCTAGTGACTAGCAGCCTCTGATGTCCAGGCAGGATACTTTCCTCAAGACCAAGGTAGCTTGACTGCTTTAGGCAATGAGGTGTCATCCTGCCCATCCACGTGGGACCAATTCCATCTTCAGGGGCTCCCAATAGATGAGAAATAAATACATGAAAAATTTTTTCATCATTATTGGTCATTCAAGAAATGCAAATTAGAACACTGAGATTCCACTAAGAAGTCAACCAATAACAAATGCTAGAGAGGCTGTCGGGAAAAAGAAACCTTCTTCATTGTTGGTGTAGCATAGACTGGTACAACCACAGGGGAAATCAGTGTGAAGTTTACTCAGAAAGCTAGTATTGGAGGTTCCATTCAACCCAGCTATTCTCCTGAGTATTTTTCAAAAGAAACTGAAAACATCATACCACAGAGATAGATGTGCATCTATGTTTTTTCATAGCGCAGTTTGTCATAGATAAATCTTGGAAACAACCCAAATGATCATTGACAGGAATGGATAAAAAAGAAGTGGCATTTTTATGCAATGGAATATTATTCACCTATAAAACAGATGAATAGGAGTTTTCACAGATACATGGAGGTAGTTAGAGACCATAATCACTGAAATAAGTCATAGCTGTATGTGCAAACATTGTACTGTCTCACTAGTTAAGCACCTAAGCTAGGGATTAAAATCTGAAAGGTACAATAGATAGTGTGAAAAGGAAAGAATCTGGTTAAAGAGGTGAAATGCTGGGATGAGGGAAAAAGTGGGGGAGGGAAGAGATACATTTATTTATGTATTCATGATAGCTTAGACAATTTTACTGCTCATTTCTGCTGCTGTACACAGGGGAGTAGTGGATGCTTTTATTTTTCTTGTACTTTTAAATTCATTTATTTTTTATTATATTTTTAAAATTTTAGTGTATTTGGTACAAGGTCTCACTGCGCAACTCAGATTAATATTGGTCCTCCTGTTTTCAGCCTCCCCACTGTTGGGATTGTAGGTGTGCCCCACCAATTGATGGATCCTTGGACCACAGATACTTACTGGAGCTATAAAGGAAAACGATGGTCACCTGCTCAGCATGTCCAAGGGCAGGGCTGGTACAGCATGTGGTACCAGGGCTCGAACCCTGGTCCCTGAGCTTGTCTAAGCAGTCACTTAGTCCACTGAGCTATCATCCTGTTAATTTTTCATTTCTTCGAAGATCTTTTAAGCCAATTTTGCATGCTTATGTCTGGTAATCTGAGCAACTAAGTTGAAAGGCAACATTATGAAATATAGTAACTATTTTGAATTCCTGTGTTTTGTTTGATGAAGTTCTGTATGTTTTCTAATTTTATTTTTTACTATTTTATAATCTTACAAATAAAAATTAAGTAAATACATAAGAAACGTTTGTATACAGGCTATTGCTAAAAACAACATTGTTTCGATTAACTTGTATGTAAAAGTTATTATTGTGATGATTCCGAAGAGAAAAGAAAGAGAAAATAAAGCAGCTATGGAAGGTTTCCCAACATTTTGTTTTATAGTACTGCAGAAAAATGGCACAACATCTGAAGAGGACTCTGGGAGTGACGTGGCTCTGTTTTAAAACACCAATAAACTATATCTTAGTTGTATGCTAAGGTGAGACTGTCCTACTTGATATATACAAATCAGTGATGAGATAGATTATGAGGAAGATACTCAATACAGTACTTTCTTTCCCATTTTTACAGTTGCCATAAAATGAAACATTTACAAACTTTAAAGCATAGAAACAGCTTGGAAGAATTTTCAAACTGGTTAAGGGCTAAAAGCAGATCCTAAAAGAAATAAAACTTGTCTAAACACCTGCTTAGCAAGCACAGGTATTAGGTTCTATCCCTGGTACCACATGTAGTGCTGGCGTTGGAACCCGTGGTACACAATGCTGGCCACCAAGACTGAGTGTGGTGGTTCATGACTGTAATTCCAGTGCTAGGGAGGATGAGACAGGAGAATCACCAGGAATCTGAGCTGCATAATGAGACCCTATACCAAATAAATAAATGGATACTTATAATAATAATTATTATTATTACTATTGTTATTTAAAAAGAAGTAAAACATGTCAAAATAGTTGAATATAAATAAATGTCATAGCTGAATAAATAGAAACAATTTATCAATAGATTTAATATATTTACAAATGAATTTCCTGTGTATGTATATATCTGTACATGTGAGCATGCTGTTCTATGCATATTGGTGCATGAAATACTGATTAAAGATATGTAGATGAAATAATAAAAATTAGTATCAAAATGACTATAAGGAATTTGGTCTACATAATGCAATCTATTTTACTAATTTGATTTTATGTTATTATTATTATTATTATTATTATTATTATTATTATTATTATTATTATTATTATTGCTGGACACTGAGGTTCAAACTCATGAGCTTACACTTGCCAGGCATGCACTTGTGCCAGAGAGCTATCTTCCCAGACTTACATAATGCAAATTAGGATCAGCCAAATTCCATCATTACTTGTACAATTGATGTTTTATACATGTGGAAAGAATAAAATTATTTTCCCTTTTTTAAAATTTTCACAAATGATGGCCAAGCAATTCTTTAAATTACTTTGAATCACGTTTGTTAACTGATGAAGAAGTTTCTTTGTCATTTGATGTATTATAATCCTTAAAACTTCCTTATAGACTTGTTTGTGAGATACATGGGATTCTTTATTTTCCATTTAAATTCATACTAAATATTTTAGTTTAATGTGGTAAGATTATTTAATTTATCTTGTAATTTATGCTTATTACATCGTATGCTTAAAAGCAATTGTGCTCTGATGGAAAACATTTTAGATAAATTTGATTGAATAGTGTATACATTTGTTTTTTAAATGAGAAATAATTGAAAGAGTTCTGTTACTGGCTATGCAATTGTCCATTATTTAACAGTTTAGTGAGCAAATCTCCATAGAAAACAATAATGCATCAACTTTATGTCAATACAAAGAAGTTTCAGTTTGAACATTTTCAGATAGATTTTTAAAAACTGATGTTAAACATTTTCTCTAATTTTATACGAATTTATGATCTGGGTGTGACAATTCAAACCAAGGCTGTGTTTCATCTAAAATATCAGACGAGGCTTGCAAAATTGATGGGAACAATAGTACTAGAGCAGCATGTTGGGGACGTTTTGAGTTTGGGGTTTAGAAGCCCGGACACATGCCCTCCTGGCATCCTCACTGTCTGTCCCCTTCGCTCCTCTCTCCTGTGAGAGGCAGGGGCTGCTGAGTTTATCTAATTTACATTTTCTACCATTTCTTGGTTACTTGAACCTCAGACACAAGTAGTGATTATTTTCACTTCAACCAACTAATGGGTTCTCCACATTCTGGTCTGGCTTCCATCCAAACCCCCACGTAATTATGTCATCCCTCACTTTAAATACCCTCACAGCACGCTGGAAGCCTTCAGTCACAAGGGTCATGTCTTTTCTTTTTCTCTCTCTTTTTTTTTCTTCATATTATGCCTCCACAGACTGCCAACAATGACATCCTTTGCCTCCATCTGTGCGTTCCAAGAGCCCGCTCAAAGCAGATCATGCTTGCTGAGGCCTCTCTGTGCTTCACACTGTGTGGCTTTCATACTGCTTTAAGGGCTTTGCTTCTCCATTTTCTAAAATTTATTTTTCTTTGAGATCACATGGCCTTGGTAATTTCCCCTGAATCTACATTGTGGTTTTCTTTTTTTTTTTTTTTTAATTTCTCTATGTCCCTGCCTCACTTGATATATCCTCTTCCTTGATACTGAAGTGTGTTCACTCAGTTTCTTAGCTAAGATTCATACGGAAAAAAATGGGGCTAACCAAAGTTTCTCACATAAAGCAAACCAGATCAGTTCTTTCATTGTTTTTGAAGTATTTGAAAATAGTCTTCAATTAAATATTGTTAAAATTTAGACTTATTCAGCTTCTAATTTTTAAGTTTTGTTGTACACTTGCAGTACATAATGACTGCATTAATGGTAGGGAAATAATAAATGAACATAGCACATCCCAATCATATTTTGCCCCCTTCCACTTCATTTCATTTTGCAGAACATTTAAATATTTGTTTCATAACTCCTTAGAAAGTTAATTTCCATGTCTACAAATTAACACCTAGACTAATACGTCCCAATATATACATTATGTTACATTTTTAACATTTAAATTGATACATTAAAATCCCTACATTAAAATTATTAATATATAAGAATGAGAGTCATTCTTTACTCTCTCCTCTAATTTTCATAACTACTTGATTAATAAAAAAATCTTTTATCCATATACTTACCCTAGACTATCCTTTTCCTTTATACCTCTAGTAAGTAGACATGGTCCATGTATTCATCAATTGGTTCCAGCACAACTAAAGTAGCTTTTCCACCTACTGTGGCTCAGTAACAGATTAACCAATATAAACGACCTGTAGAAATGTTTTATTTTATACTTAGTGTTGTGGGTCAGGAAATTAGAAGAGATTCACTGGGCAGGTTTAGTGTGGAATGCATTTAGATGTTGTAGGCATCTCAGAGTGCTACTAGGCTCCAGAGAAGTGCTCTCAGCACAATGACTGGATTCCCTTCTGTCAAATTCCCTGGCAAAGAGTAGTGACAGTAGGGGTGTGGGGAACCAATGGGTTTTTGTGATCTACCATAGTTTTGCTTCACTAAATAATGCTTTATTTTATTTATTTTTAAATATATGATAGTATATTTTAATTTCAGTAGATTTTTAATTTTGCAAATTTTGAAAATGATTACTTACATTTACAAAGCGGAAATTACAATATGTATTTTAATAGAATCTGTGGTAAAAGGATCATATTCATTATTTTATTAATTTCAATGAATAAGAATAGCAATGAGACAGTTTCACAACAGGTTAGTATGACAGTCATAATAATTAATATATTGCATGTTGCTGTCTTTGAAGTAGTTGTTAAGAGCACAAGATGCAGACATGATATCTTCTCTAAGCAATATTAGTATGAATCTTTCTTCTTATTGAACTAAGAGAAAGTAGTTGTATAACTATCCTAACCTTTTTTTTTCACTGCAAAATGAACCTTCATTTATATCCCTCTTGTTTGTTCTATTTTGTCAGAGTTGGGTGTTCCATTTCCATTCAAATATTTTTTTGCTAATTCAGCAAAATGACCCAATATAGTCCAATCGTCCATAACAGTAATGGGTTATCCACAGAACTGGAAATATCAGAAGTTGTTGACTTGAGCTTTTATAGCTCAGCCTACTTATCTGGCTTTATTCTTTATACGTCGCGTATAAAGAGTATACATTTTTTCTGCTGTATAGTTAAGACCAAGATAAAGCAAGACCTATATAACAAAATAATGTAACTTTTGTTTCTGACAAGGTCAGATAAATCCCCTCAGGATTTGCCCTGAAACCACGTACAGAGTTTTGTAGATTTTTTTTGTCAGTGTCAGCCACCTGGATGAGGCACAGTCATTGCTTGACCAGTTTAATCTCTTCGAAAGCCTGAGGGAATGTTTTCTATTTAGATGACTCACCTTAGGCACACTGTACATCATCGATCCCTTTCCTCTGTGGCCCCATAGTTTGCTTGTTCAGAATTTGAGACACTAGTGAGTTATAGGATGTTACACAGTGGGTTCTCTTATGTCCTGAGTCTTCACTGACCTTGAAGGTCTGGAGCCCAAAATATTGACTATCCTTATAGCCCATTGTTTATGCAGTTTATTTTATTGGTGACAAAGTCACTGTATTCAGCCCGGATGCAAAAGCTAAACATGCAGAAATCATCACTATCTGGAATGAAAACCACCAATGAGTATGTACTTAGTCTGCCACAAAAGGTTCTAATACTCTGGACACTGCCTATCTCTACGCTGACCATTTCCTTGGCAGAATTCTTCTCAATATCAGTTAAAATAAGCCACTTAATTTTTTTTATTTTAAACATAGATTGATGAAATATGTGTTGAAATTAAAATCTAACTCTACATTTTAAATTGCATAAAACATGTAAGGAATATGTATATCATATCATCTACAGTTGAGAATTTAACTTCTAGAATTGATGTTCTACATGAGTTGCTATATTTTCTGGGTTTTTAAAAAGAGAATATATAAGATGTACAAATGCTTTCAAACATTTTACTCTTCCAACACTGATGATGTAAATATGTTTTTACATTTTCCTACACATGTGTGTCTTTTTGTGTTAGATTTGATTAATGTTGTGACATCATGCAAATTGTTTTTTGCTGATTTTCCTTAGGGAATTACCCATGCTGCTAATTTCACTCTTATTTGCATATTATGTCTTATTGCATAAAAGGTTTAGAACATAGTCTTGCATAATATGATCATGCTGTTATTTATATAACATTCCTTTCCTCATGAATTTTTTCTCCTGTCACAAACTATATTATAATGATAATTATATACATACTGCAAATGACATATCGTGTATATATTTATAGATCTACATTGTCCTGTTTAGTTTTCTGTTGTTGTTAGGACAAAATACCTGATGCCCAAAATTAAGGGAAGAAAGGTTTATTATGGAGGTTTCTGTACATAGTTGGCTGGCTCTGGAGTGCCACATGACACAGGGCAGCAGTTGGGCCATGAGTCAATGAAAGACTCTAGAAGCCACCCTCATGACTGTATGAGGCATTGGGGAGACATCTAGCCAAAAACCATACATTTATAATGTATTCATACTCATATAAATAACCATACATATATCACATGTAGTTGCAGAATTCTCAAGCTAGGATAAAATATTTATCTTCACTATTAGCAGATTTAGTAAGTTCTTCTTTAATTAATGTTATTACGTGTAGCTATATAAAGCGTATTATAGTTTTTATTTTCCCTTATTTTTATTTCTTATTTTAATATTGTAGAATGTTTGCCTAAATTTTGAGTAAAATTTTTAACTTTGAGAGAGGCAGAGATATAGCTTAACAGTATAAGTGCCTGCTTGGCAAACACAAAGTTCTAAGTTCCATCCCTGATACTAAAAAAAAAATAATAATTTAATTTTTAAAAATATTTATATGAATACATGGAAAGTTGTCATCTTCTTAAGAATCTATTGCCTGTTAGCTTCTTCATCCTCAAAATTCTGGGTTTTTTTTTTATTTTGGTTTGGTTTGGTTTTTTATGGCAATCACTTCTGCATCTCTTTCTTCACCTTCGCCAAAAGGATTATGAATATCTTTTCCCCCATTATACACAACTTTTTTCATTTACTATAATAATTTTACAGAGATTATCAGTTTTAATACCATCCAACAAGCTAATTTTATTGTTTCTTTTGCTTGATGTTTTTTCTCTCTTTGTAATGTGTTTAGTATAGGATCTATGGGGTCTCACTATACCGACCGGACTCCTAGCAGTCCTTCCTGTTTTCCAGCCTCTCAAGCACAGGGATTACAATGGTACAACATGATGCCCAATCTCTATCATGCACTAAGCATGCTCCAGGGGCAGGGCTGGCAAACAGGCCAGGGATCACCCCTAAGTCTTCCTAAACAGGAGCTATCTGGCTGTCCCATTTTATTTATTTATTTATTTATTTATTTATTTATTGGAACTAAACTCAGGATCTCATGCTTGCTGAACAGGTGCTGTACCACTGAGCTATACCCCTTGTCCTAATTTTACTTTCTGATTTATGTTTCTTGCGTATTATTATAAGAAAGCAGTTATCTCCATGCTTTCTGAAGATATTTTAAACTACATTTTTATATAAATTGTTTAACTATGCTTCTCATACCCTATGCTTTTAAAAATTAATCTTCATCTTTTAGTTTCATTTTAATTTAACAGATTTAGAGTTTTGTTATTTTTTTCTTCTGTTGATTTTTATTGCTATCAGACACACCATAGTGAAAACAAATATCTAGATTTCACCTATGAACAGCTTTTAGGTTTAAGCTATAAATAACTCATATTATTACATTAACAAAAACATATGTATGCATATTGTATGTGCAATTTATCAATTGCAATGTCTCCATATTTATATTTTTTGCAGTAATACCATTTCTCTATTTTGTAAGATATATGCTGTCAAGTCCCAGAGTGATGATATACAAGGGCACTGTTTTCTGAAACATCAGCATAGGCAAAGCGTATCATTCTCTGCAAGTGTGCCTAAATGACAGAGACTGTGGTCTAATATTAAATGAATTTTAGAAAAACCACAAAATCAAGGGTTGGTCAAATAGCTCAGTGGATTAAAGTACTTGCAAGCAGGCTCAGGAGTCCAGGGTTTTATCACCAGGCCTGCTGTACTGGCCTTGCCCATAGGGCACACTGAGACTGGGTGTCGTGGTGTGCGCCTGTAATCCCAGCTCTTGGGAGGCTGTAAAGAGGCAGATCACTACAAGTCTGATCTAGTAGTAAGATCCTGAATACCCTATAGACAGTTCTCTAAAAAAGTACAAAAATGAAGAAAATAACAAAATCAAGGTTATAGCCTTGCCATGCTTAGACATCAGTGAATAATATCATTTTGCAAACAAATATACTACTTGTTTTTTCAATTTTGACTGTTTTTACAAATGCAAAGTTTTGATTACTACATTGTTCATTACTACAATACTCAGATACTATTTAATACAACCATTTATAAGATAATGCTATATTATTATTCAAGCTTTTCATATAAATATGAAAGGGTCAGCAAGATAGCTCAGCAGATTAACTGCCTGTTTAGGCAAGCACAGGGACCTGGGTTTGATCCCCAGAACCACATATGGCACCAGTCGCAATCCTGGGAATGTTGATCGGGCCACAGACTGGGTGTGATGATGCATGCTTGTAATCTGGGAAATTGGGAGGCTGAAAACAGGAGGATCACTATGTGTCTGAGCTGTGTAGTGGGACCCTGTACCCAACCCATTAAAAATAATGAATAAATAAATAAACATTAATTTTAGGAAAAGATGAATATTAACATGAATATTTATGAAATTAGTGATATCCTTTTCATACAATTTGGCAGAAATATCTCATAGCAATCAAAGCTGTCATATGGGAAAACATGAATACATAGTGAAAAAATTTGAAGCTACACTACGTGACACTGTTTTCCAGTAGAAGACATCACTCTGAGTGAGGATTATCTCTCATATGTTAATATTCTAACTATTTTGAGAAAAAATAAATAATTATATTCTCAGTCTAACATCTCAAGTTGTGTTCAAAACTTAATAATCACTATTTTACTCTATTTAGAGCGTTCTAACAGTTCTGTTTTAGTATAATCTATCTTTTAAAATTTATATAATGTGCATTCATAATAAGTACAAAAAATGTGAGGTTAATAATCAAGTATGTAAATATTTCAAATGATTGTTGTGTAAGTATACATTTGACAGTGAGCTTGAGAATTTTCATTGGAGAATCTGTAAAGTCACAGATAAATTTCAATAACTCCCAGGTCATAGCTTTTATAATTCCTGGAGAAATAGGCTTTCTAAAACACAAAATGTAAGAAACAATAGATATCTTTTCTTATAGAGAATATTTAAGACAATGTCTTCTTATACTGAAACTATCCTCAAGTTTAATAAATGATTTTCCATTATTACTGACATCAATCTAAAAAATTGGACAAAACTTTAGTAAATCTCAATAACAACTTCTATTCCTTTCTTCCGGTTTTGAAATATGCTAAAGAAATATGTGTATTCTGATGATCATGTATCTGTGACTACTGCTTGTAATATCAAATCAATGAACACATGCACACATATATGGACATTGTCCACAGGTATGTATTAGATGTATATGCACAGATAAGAAAATTTTATAGATACACCCCTAAAATGGCCTCGAATGCATGTTTAGAGATTTAAAAATAACTTTTAGGGCCACAAGTCCATGTTGAATCAGCACACAATTCCCTAGGGAATGAAAACTCTGATTAGTTCTTGTCTGTACTCTGATTAACACCTAGATTAGGCCTCAATTCTATCATGTAACAGATCATCCTGACTGACCTTTGCCTGCCCCAGAGAGGAATTCTTGCCCATCATTCTGTTGCATGGGTTATCCTTACTTCCTGGTTTCACTGATAGAAAAACCACAGAAGTGTTAATATACAGCTGTCTTTATGAGACTCTCAGACTTGCTCAAGGGTCTCAGCAAAGGGTCTTTCTCTGGGCCTTCTTGGAGTTTGAACTTTGGACATTGAGTAATCTCTTATCCTTTGCACCATGGCATGTTCATTAACTGTGACTCACATATGCCTAGATGATTCCTCATTCATACTGTGTAACCAGGACACTGCTGTTCTTAACTGCCTATGTGTTTAGCTCTGTCAGAAAACACAGATGTATGAGAAGATAGATTGCTTCCTGATTTCTGGCTAGTACTGCAGTTTGTTTTACACCATGACTGTCACTGCTTTGAGGTAATGAGGTCCTTATGTTTCAGTGTTAATTTGGAATGTTTTGCTTTGCTTGATCATTTATGTGCTCAATGTTTTCAAAGGGACCTTTGGAATTTATGCTTAAAGAGTACATGCTCATGCAAAAAATCAGAATCAACAATGGTCTTGGGTGAATTACTTTGATCAGTATTATGATCAAACTAGTGCTTTGGGAAATACTTATCTCAGATTGTGTGTGTGTTTGTGTTTGTGTGTGTGTGTGTGTGTGTGTGTGTGTGTGTGTGTGTGTGTGTGTGTGTGTGTCTGTGTGTGTGTGTTGATTCCAGGGACCGGACTCGAGTTTCCAAAGCTATATAAGAAATCTGTCACTAAGCTGTATGCGCATCCCCAGATGTCTTGACTCACATACACAAGCTATTAGTTATATTTATTTGTTGCTCTTCCATAATATTCACATGTTCTATAAATAAAGGAGGCCAGAAATAAGCATTCTTACTTAATTTAACCAAATTGAAATGAATTCCTCTTTTAGAATTCCTTAATATCAGGAATGATTGAACCAAAAATTTGCTTTTGTGTGGTGAGAACACCACATATGATTTTTCTTTACTAAGATTCTCAATGCATTATATGGAATGAATAATGTTTATATTGAATGAACAATAAACTTGAAGTGACAAGCACAGAATACCGGCATAATGCATTTTATGCTGTGATTTTCCTTCATTCTGATGCCTTCAGAATCTGGTTATAGTTATAGATATTTCTACCTGCTTACTTCAAAAGTGAAAAATTATTTTCACTGAAATGACACTCACAGTAATTAATGAGATGTGGTTATTTCTGTAACACATTGTCTAACTGTATTAATATTTAGGTATTATAGTTGATTAATGTATTCATGATGTGAATTGATTTACCTGGTAATCTTGTATAATATATGGAAAATTTTGTTGAAGTAGAATAGCTTATTAAAACAAGAAACACAATAGATTGTATTAATTAAGCTTCATTTCAAGCAAACACCACACATTATTCTTTAAAGCCTCTATATACAAGAAGACAATACTTATGCACATTTTTTACAAAGATTTAGTGGTACATGGTGCACACATGTCATATGCATAAAGATAAAATTTCCTAATTATCTAAACAGGTTTTAAATTGCACTGAAGCTTGTTTCCTTAGCCTAATTAACACAAAAGTTGCTCTAGAATATGAACTTAAGTGCCATATTAGAGTATAAAACATATTAAAATCTATGAGTAAGTAGAGACAGGCTTGTTTTTCTCAAAATGAAAATTTCAGATTCCACTTATAATACTCATGACAATTTCATTTTTGTCTAATTCTACAGCATCTGTCCATTAACAAAGATAATAGCACATGTATCTACAAGATGTTTTTTGGAAGCAAGTTCATGTCAAAATCTAACAATAGTTTCCTATCTAAACAAAAAGCAGCAATGTCGTTTATATTACAACTTACTCTCTTTAGTTGCCAAATATTGGTATTGTACAAGGTGAATATTTTTCTATGGAGTTTGAACTATCGTTTTTGTCTAGTTCTTTAGTACAGTGTTGAGAAGTAAAATATTGCATATAGAGAAACAAGGATGGAATCTGGTCTGTCCTTGGAGATTACCTGTACAGAAGAATGATGGTCCAAACAAATAAACAAGCCCAATCTTTATAAGGTAACTTCTCTGTTGTCATGTAGTGAGGAAGGGAGGCATGACGCTTCCAAACCCCCTTTAGCCCAATACGAGTAAGTGACATACTTGTCATTCTTTTCAGGTCTTTATCACTTTTCATTAATTATGTTAATAATAATGAATGCATGCTGAAAAGTTTACTGTGTTTAACTTTCTCATTACTGATTATTTTTTCCTCTTATATTTACATGAATTCCTACAAAGTACATACATAATTCCCACAAAATTCCCCAAGACAGGAACTGCACAAGAGTTTGTGAATTCCATCAATTTGTATGCAATGATGTTTATGTTTTTGTATATTTTTCTGTGGCATATGAATAGAATTCATAAAATAGCCAAGGTGAGAACAACCTAGTAAATTTATCCTTTCAATGAAACAGAGCATGCCTACATATAATAATTATACATACCTATAGAAGAAATGGTTGTTTGATAAAAAATGACGATATCTGATAAACTTTAATAGGAAAATATGTTTGTATCACATATGACAGGCAGTTTGTTTTGTTTTGCTTTGCTCTTGGCTATGCCAGGTCTTGCTATGCAGTTTGGACTCATAGCGATCCTCCTATCAGCCTCCCCAGCCCTGTGATTACAGGCATGAGCCATTGTGCCTGGTTCCAGGGCCAGCATGGCGACCCTGCCCCCGGTGGTGTGGGACAGCACTGGCACGTGGTACCAGGGATCAAACCTGGGTTACGCTTGCCAGGCCGGCACTTATGCCACACAGCTATCTCCCCTGCTAAGAGTATTTTATTTATCCATTCAATTCATATGAGTATAAGTTTTATGTTTAAAAAAAGCTTTCATTCAATCAGGTTCCTGTACAAGTTTCTTAGCTTAAGCAACTTCTCACTTTACTTTCCCCTTAGCAGCTCTTTCAGGCTACTATGCAAAATTAGCATAATTTAGTGGCTATAAACTCCCCCAAAACTTACTCACTCACATATCTAGAGGCCAGAAGTTGAACGTGACTTCCATTGACCTAAAATTAAGTTAAAATAGAACTACATTCCCTGAAGCTTGAAAGTTAAATCCATTCAGTAAATCTTCCAACTCCTGGTGGTTGCTTGCATCCCTTGACTGTATCATGATAGATTAGGATTCAAAGCTTCCCAGGCTCCCTGCTTCCAAGCTCTCTCTCCCTTGATCCCACATAGAGCCAATCCCAAAACCACAGAACAAGTCCATGTGACTTTGACCTGGCCAAGCTGCCTCAGAAACTCTCCTTTGTTGATATGAAAGGTTCCTCACAGACCAGGTATCCCTGCCAAGATTAGCTTCCCCTCAGCAGTACCAGGCCACACTCACACCCCCAACCCACCCCTGAGGAAAAACACTTTCAAAGCCCCATGCTTCATTTTGTTCACTGCTGTCTTGGTCTGCTAGATAGCCAGCCTGCTTGCTGCCCCCAATAAATTTACTTGTGTCAGAATGCCTGGTCTGGTCGATTGCATGGCTTTGTATCTAACAGATTAGTTTAAATCCTATATAATTGTTCAAGTTATTTTTACCTCTACTCAAATCAGAGATAAGGACTGAGCTAACATTAGTCTATTAACTGTGAAAAGTCTTTCACTTCTTGTGACATCCGAAGCAGGACAAGAAGTCCAGGATGTGTATGAATTCTCAACCCTGTAAGAGGGGACCATCAGAAACCTGCCTTCCATTCTTCGCTTACTTATAGTGAGAGAACAAGTGGGCCTGTGATAGGACAACCTGAATCTCACAGTGCCCCAAGTGCATTTCCTGTAGTACAACCATTCCGAACACCTTGACGCAGACAATAAGTGATGTCCCAAACAAAGCTCTCAGACACAGAGCAAGACCTGCCACATAGATGTGGCTGTATTTTTGGAAGCTCTGTAAAGGACTCCCATCACCCTGAGAGCTCTAAGCAGGGCTTTGCTTTCACTTTTATGCTGTTTCTTTATTACAAGAGCACCTTGCTTCGGTGGGCAATGTCAGGCATGATTACAGAAAAGGCTGAGCAGAATTTACAGGAAAGGGAACCTGGCAAGATTTTGCAGGTCTGTTATGCACCATGGCAAAAGTTACGGGTTGCTATGCAGCTGAAACCACAGTCCTAGGCTCCTGCTACCAGAGGCTATAAGAAGTGGGTGATAGGTAGCTTCTTCTCCAGTTCTCCCCTTTGAGACCCTGTCGGAAGATTCTCACATTGAGTTCTACCACCCGTGTTTAAAGCAGGTCATTTTCTATCGACTACTATGTTCTAGCCCACAAAATCCAGGAAGTTGCTACAGTAAGTCACTCATATGGCTCTCTATCATGGTATTAAGGACAAATATTTCCAAGGGAAACAGGAAAAAGATAATTAGGTATATTTTAGTATAACTAAGACACCTCCTAGCAAGATTTTAGATCCCCTAAGACATGAGAACCATCCTCCAGACCCAAGCTCCTTGGGTACCACATTTGGATAGGCACATGAGATAATGCCTGCATCTTTCTTGTGATTCCCTATATCACTTGTCCTTAGTCATCCATGCCTAAGTACAAGTTGGTCAGATTCAATTTCCTATGGCGTTTGTGTTCTTCAGTCAGCAAATAATCTAAAGCTAGTCCATACAGGCATATTGCATTTAAGATCTGAGACTGCTTTTTCATGAAGTTCAGCACTTATGCAGTCATATTAGTCCCAATTTCTAGTACAGCCTGGAGATGAACTATCTTATTAACATGTAAATTGGGGCATGCTTATAGGTACCCCCTCACGACATAGGACACGGAGGTACAGTGAAAGCCATAAGGACTAGAGCAATCACTCCCCCACCATAATCCCCTTTGGGGAAATCCCTCACAGAGATATTTGTCATACTTAATGTATGATTTCTCTTCTGCTAAGCCTTTGTGTTCATAGCTGGAATAGGAATAGCTGACAATTTCATAAGCACTGAAGAGTAGCTCTGCCTGGACCCTTAGTTTTAATCTCCAGGTCTTTAGGAGCATGTCATTTTTATCACATACATGAAGCTCAAGCTACCAGGCAGCAAGGGCTTTCAGAGCAAAACACAGGGGTTTAGTGGCCTTTCATGTGTCATAGACCTTGGACACACAGTTTGTTAAGTTGTTGGAAACTTCAGTCAGATATGAGGGGACTGAAGGGAAAACTCTTGATATTTGGTCAGGGGTGTAGTGGTGAGGGAAAGGTGGTCTTTACCATCCATAAAAGTGACCACTGCAGGACAGACCCATGTTTACAAATCCTGGCCTAGAGTTAGCTTGGTGGCCTCCTTGATCAGAATAGCAGTTACAGCAAGGGTTCCCTTGCAAGGACACTCCTCCTGTGCTTCCCCATCCAGCTGTTTCAACAGATTGGTTCTGGGCTAGAAGTACCTCTACAGCTTTTTCTGTTGGTTCACATAGAGGGTAAAGGGGTTGTTCAGGTGTGGGAGGCCTAATATCTCCTGAAGCTTAGTGTTTAGGGTCTTGAAGATGATCTGTTTTTATTTTCTGCAGTTCAAGAGTTCGTCTTCTCCAGCCTTGTAGCTGCAAAGAGGGGTTTTGGCAGAATGGCATAGTTGTGGATACCTATTCTACATTGACCCAGGGAATTTCCACAATTATCTCTGAGTCTTGGGTTACGGCATGCTCTGTATCACTGCCTTCCAGGCTATCACCAGAGCCCTTTCCTTTTGCTTGACAGAACTCAAGTACTTGACCTGAGTGGAGCACAAATGTGCCTTTTTCTGAGACACTTTCTAGTCCCTCCAGCACAGAGGATAAGCAGTTCTTCCCTACCTCTCTTTCATTCCTCACAGGTTTTGTATCCCAGGAGGAGGTCATCAGCACACTATAATAAAATACCCCAGTTTCTGCATGAGGTCAGTTAGAGGTCTTGTTCAATGCTTTCCAAAAAATAGTTGTGGTTTTTTAAACCTGGTGGTCTAACCCCATTGAGCTGACTGTGTCATCTAGTGCTGGTCCATTCCCAGTAGAAATGCATGCTGTCTGGGCATCTCAGACCAAAATGATGCAAAATCTAAGGATGTGAACCATTGCTCTGAGGCTGGCAACAGTCTAAGAGATGTAGGAGTTTAGAAAAAGGAGTTTAGGGTCACCTTGTCCTTTCTGGTGGCTCTGTGGTCCTACAATGGGCAGCAGACCTGGGGTTTAACTGCTTGACTGGGAGGAGAAACATGTTCCAAGTAAAATGGCAAGGAACAAGTACCCCATGGCTTTGCAATCTCTCAAGGTGTGTTTGGATTCCTCGTTGATTCTCACTGGGTGACAACTGGCCTCAGGCTTAAACTCTACCATAATGAGGGAGTGATTCACAGTTAGACTGGATGGCTGATCCTCTGCCCATTTACGGGGTTATCACCTGGGCCAGTCTTTGTCTCCCTTGGGACTCACCAGAGTTCACCAGTTCTGGAGTCTCCATTCTTCTTCCCAAAGGAAAATCAAGGCCAAAATCAGTCACAGTAGTGGCAGCTGGAGTTCCATTCTTCTGTCTCTGAAGTCAGTTTCCATTCTGAACTTCACTGACAAATCCCTCCCTGAGAGGAACTGGGCAGTCTAGCATACATAGGATCTGGTTCGTCAACTTCGGGCCTCCTACCTCACAAATTCTTGGCTGACCAAAGCTTGAGCTTTAGATTATCCATAGTCCCTTCTATATTAGCAGATTGAGGGACCCATTGACAGATGGCACAAATGACCCCCGTGTCTATCAGGAAACTCACTGGTTGTCACTCACTTTTGCATAGACCATGGACTCTGTGGAGAATTGTGAACCCAGTACCCTTCAGTCTTCAAAGAGAGAATTTCATTCTATTGTGAAAGTAGAGCAGGTCTCCTCCAGGTCCTCAAATGGCTCAGCCATCTTTGTCTTTAGCTTTGGGCATTTACACCTGCACTGCTCTTTTTCACTGTGAAATGAACATTGGTTTTTTTCTAGTGGTGGAGGTGTCTTTTAAGAGTGGTTCTCTTCTTTCCATTTCCCTTCTTTGTACCTTGAATCACTGTTTGTTGGTCTGCCTAATAAAGCCATGATGATGAGGTTGACCAGTTTCTTCATTTATTGTTCAACCTCTGTGTTCTTGCACCTCTCAGTTGACAAATAGTTAGGTCATGGTCATGTCTGCAGAGTCTCTCAGTTTTTGGAGTTTTCAGTGAATATCCCCAGAACTTTGGCTCATAAAGGCGGTGTTAATCATCTTTTGGTTCTCCAAGTCCTCTGGATCAAAGGATGTGCAAGTGCAGAGCACCTTACCCAGGTGTTCCAGGAATGAGCTTTCACCTGGCCTGGGGAGGGGAGCTCCCCTACCTCTCCTGCCATTATCCTCATGAGTGCTGTGAGGCTTTTGTAGCTTCCTGTCCTCACTCAGCAGGTAGAAATTCTTTTCTATCTAGAATACATGAAAATCCTTACTCCCTTTGCTGCATATTTTGTCCAAAGTTTTGTTCACCAAGAACTATGGAAGAATCTCTTCTAGACCCTAAAGCTATTAATATTCTCTGTCTTATCTCTGTCTCACTTCTTGAGTATATATGTAATTTTGTTTAGGAGCTATCACATAGATAATCATAACTGCCCATCTCAAAATTCTTAAATCTCATCTGCAAAAGGCTTTTGTCCAGTTATCTCTATAAAACAACACTCAAGTTCTAAGAACAAATGATTGAAAGAAATGTAACAACTCCCAGCCTGCTATATTTCAGATGTGCCAGTCTGTATTCCCTGATATCAAAGAATAAATCCTAAAGGACAAACTCAGCTAAGAGCAGGAAAGAGTTGGCTCTCATGGCTTTCCTCATGGTAGCCTGCTGAAAATTTCTCCAGGATCTACCTTTATCTTGTGTTTTCTTTCTTACTGGGCTAAGGATCACTCTAGATCAAACTTGCTCCTCACTCTTCACTTCTACTTTTGCAAATAAACATGACCACTGTTTAAAAACATGAAACAATACCAAAAGTTTATTGAGAAATGAGAATAGTTCCTGAAAGATAGACGGAGCCCAAAGTAGGTTGCCACTGAGGCATTTTCTGGGGTAATTCATACAACAAAGTTACAAATGTGGAAGTCAGGTGTGGTGGTGCATGCCTATAATCCCAGCACTTGGGAGACTGAGGCAGGAGGATCGACGTGAGTTCGAGACCAGCCTGGGCTACAAATATGAGCCCACGGCCAGTTTCAATTGCATAGTGAGACCCTGTTTCAAAAAGACAAAATAAAAAGCAAAACAAACAAACAAACAAACAAAAAATGTGGGCATAATGCAAGTCAAATATAATCAACCAGTAAAGCTCCAAGTATAGCTGGGTAGCTAATATTGATTCTACAGGGAAGCAGAGCACGTGGTGAGAGTACAGGGCCAACATCACTGACCTTGGCTTATCTACGATTTCTAAAATAGGAACGTTTGTTTTGAAAGCGTTTCCCCCTTGAGTGTGCAGTTCCTATCAGGACTTAGAGGACTGGCTGGTACTACTTAGAGTTCTTGTTTTCCCTGAGGGAAGTGTGTAAGTTGGGCTGTTGTGATTTTGTCTTGTGGCGTTTCCTTCTTCAGATGTGTCCTCAGCCACAGTCCTGATATCTGTATTTTTTCCTGACTTCCTTTAGAGCTGAGGCCTTCCCTGACTGTATATAAATTTCCATCTAACTTAGCTGCATGCGATACCAAGTCAAACATTGTTCATGCAAAGTCATTATTTAGCTTACTGTATTAACTCTTTTTTATCACTTACTTTCTGAAGAAGAGTAGCCCCTTGTTCATCTATACCCTGGGGAAAACTCAAGAATTCTCCACCTCATTCCCTCAACTGTTAGGGACATCACCAATTCTTTCCAATGCCTTCGGTGCTTACACCTTCCTAAAGACCTTGAGGTATTTAAATTCCCCATATTCTCCAGGTGAATAAAGACAAGCGCAGCCACATGCGCTTAGCTCAGGCTATATTAGAGCTTATCGATGGCCCTTGTTCCTTTTCAATATCCATACCATCAGCTTGTATTTCAGGTGTTTGTTAATATTCTTTCTGAATTCCAAAAATATCATTGCCTTTATTTTTTGAAACATTTGGCAGTTGTATTACAGCCTGACTCACTGTAGGAGTTCAATACTTATTTATCGATTGTAGCATTGTATGAATAGAGTTGACAGTATTAGAGAAATGGCAATTCACTTTAAAACAGTTTTTTTGTTATTTGGGAAATAAGAGGAATGCTAATTGTAAAAAAAAAAACAAGTCTCTGTACAGTGGAAATTAGATTATTTATTACCACAATAGATTTTAAGATTAACACTTCCAAGCATATAATGTATAATATAAAATGAGTTCAAATGTATTTTTAATTTGGCTCATAATAAATAGTGTTCAGTAGCTTATAAAAAGTACTAACTTTCTATTAGAAGATTAGCTTAATTTAAACTAAATGTGTCAAGATGAGTGTACCTTTTATTTAGTTTCAAAAGAAGTTGTTAAACTTTCTTTAACATAAAAAAAATCTCAAAATCCCAGAATGTCATTTTATATAAAATACACAAGATGATATATGTATATAGTCACTTTAACCCTGTGAGAGGTAGTATCTTAGATATTTTCTCTTGCTGCTGAGACAAAGTACCTGACATCCAGAGTTAAGGAAGGAGAGCTGGATAGATAGCTCAGCAGACTTAGGCAAACACAGGGACCAGGGTTTGATCTCCCATACCCCATGCCATGCAACCTCCACCCCCAGATATGCTGAACCAGCCACTGAGACCAGGGGTGGTGGTGCAAACCTGTAATCCCAGTGCCAGGGGGGCTGAGAACAGGAGGATCACTATGAGCCTGAGCTGCATAGTGAGAGCCTGTGCCAAATACATGAAAAGGAAAAAAATATTAACAACAATTAAAACCATAAATAACTAAATGGAAATGTTTACTTAGCTCACAGTTTGTGCAGGTTTCAGTCCATAATCAGCTGGCTCCAAGGCAGAGTGGCATGGCAGAGGGGCAAGAGTTCAAGGTGGCAAAAGACAGTAGAAACAGCAAGAGCACATAGGGAGGGCAGTGAGCCTCTTTTCCTTGCATCTTATGCAGGCTACCTGACCACATAGTCTCTGTACCCTCCCCTTGCACAGGCTCCGAATGTCTACTAAATGAAGACCCTGGCCCCCTGCTGAATTACTTAGATATACTTCTAAAATAGTCAATTCTCAAATTGACACACTATATTAACCATCACAGGTAGTCTGAGTTTAGGATTGCTCACGGCCTCTTCAGTAGCTTAGGGTTACAGGCATGGGCTGAACTATGCACATTCCTGTATTAAATCTAAAACCTGGCTCAGGGAGGTGGCTAGTCATACCCCAGGTCGGGAATTCAATCTCACTGAGGTGCCTATGTTTGGACCAATGCTCCCCTGTTTCTTCTAAAGCATGTCCTTCTATAGTCTCAAAAAATATAACTGTGTGGGATAATTTCAATATTTAATTTTGTTGACATACAGTGATGCAAGTATGATATAATCATACTTCTGTCTAGTGATTATTCCTTAAACTACAACTTTAAATGGAAACTATTTGAAACTAATATTTATGGTAATAGTTACGTAGACCAAAACATTAAATGAATACAATTCCTGCTGAAATTGGAAATAATAAATTGTATGCTCTGGGCTTAGTAGCTTTCATGGCTATAAACCTGCACTCAGGAATTCAAGGCCAGCCTGAGCTACATAGTGAATCTCAAGCTAGCCTACAATACGAAGAAAACTGCCTCTAAACAAAGCAAAAATCACAGAAAAATACCAACTAATTTTACTCTACATTCATCATTAGTATCTATTTGAAATATTTCATTCACACCATTTAGAAGTCAACCAATTTAGTACAGCTTTCTTCCATTCAGTTTTATGTGAAAGGAGAAATAAGACACTCAGTCTCTTATGTTAAACTTTTCACAAAAAAAGGAGCTGGGGAGATAGCTCTGTGGAACAAGTGTCTATCTGGCAAGTTCAAAGTCGTGAGTTCGAACCCCAGTCCAGCCTCCCCCAAAAAGAGAATCACAAAAAAACAAGATTTTAGGGTAAGCCATCAGATTTTTAACATTCATAAAATAGTATACCAGAGATGTGCAATAGTTGAATAAATATTCCACTATTTTCATAATATAATGTTCTCAGATAAGAAATATAGTCATACATATAAAAATGTGACAAGAACAAATAAATGTAAATAGAGCAAGCAGATTTAAGTAAGAGACTATGTGAAATAACTAATTTTAAAAAAAATGCCTTTTAAATATTATCTGAACTTGTTTGGTAAATAAGATATGACCAAACAGAAGCCTTATTGCAAGTAATAGAGAAGGGGATATTTTTAGTTGAAAACGTATGTCTTCATATACCACAAAAGTCTTATAAACAGATCCTACGTGAGAGATTATTTGTTATTAAGGTGCATAGCAAGCATTTGAAAAATGAAACATAAGCTAAATTGCACTACCATGAATTATGCATCTGCAGCTATAATTATGCGTACATTTTTACTTTACAAAGCAGAAGATTGAGGAAGACATACTGATGACATGTCAAATCTGGTTTTTCATGGAAATGTTAATACTTTAGGCTCCAGAATATTTTCTGGATGATACATTTTATTGGGACAAAGAACTTAATAAATGGTTGTAATAGTAATAATAATTATTATTATTACAATACAATATTTTTCATTTAAGTTTTATTGATTCATTAGCTGGTTCATTAAATTCGAATTTTCACCAGTAATAATTGAAATGAATTGGTGACTTGTGTATATTTTATTCTGTGAACTTATATTAAATACCTTCCAAATAACAACAAAAATATCTTGGCTGCTCAGTTCCTTTCAGTTTGGTTATGTCTTTTTGTGGACCCACATACACTTTTATTTTCCACAGAAGAAATGAACACATTCAACATTTTTCATCAAATGTAGTGTCTTAATTTTATCAATACATTTTAAACCGTTCAAGTACTTGACAAATAGATTAGAGCAAGACATATGTGGTATTTCTAATATGAGTCCACTGTCCTGTTAGTGAAGTTGATAGTTATCTTTAATTACTATAAAGATAAAAATATGTGTGCTTTTAGAATTAAAGTATCACGAAGTTGAGTTAGAGAGAATTAGAACCAAGTCATATACTTGTACCTGCTATCTATGGGCAACACAAGTTTTACTTATTTTCTCTATTGCTAAGATATGTTCAAGTCACTTTTAAAATTCTTCCAGCTATGGATCATCTATCTTTTCTCTGGGGAGCCTACTTTACCGTCTTTTGCAGTTCACTAGCTGTGTCAAAGTCCAGCTTTACAGCTTGGGAATCTGTGTAGAGTGGAAATCTCTTCTAACCGAAGGGCCATTTGACTCATTGTATTATTTTTATTACCGAACACGGAGCTCCCAAGCCAGTCAACTGTGCATTCAAAGACACGGGCCTGCCCTGAGGAGTCACATCCCCACAAATGATCCCTTTTCCTCCTCCTGCCTTGTCTAACTGAGGACAGCAAAGGCAATCATCTTGATCAATGAACCCGAGGAAAAGCAGAGCAGGCAGGATACTAATCAAATAAGTGTATCTGCCGAGGCCACTCCTTCAACCCCAAGCTTTGTTTCTTGAGGGTTCACAGGAGAAAAGCAGAGAAAAGAGCGCTAGACAGCACGCAGCACTTGCAGACCCTGAGTCAGCCCTCTGCAGTCGCATTTCCACTGAGTCACCTTGAGAATGCAGTGCCATGCTGAAAACCTAGAAAAGCATAATTTGCTTCAGATGCACTTTTATAAATAATTTTGCTACTGTCTGGAGCCTTTGGAGTTATGAAAAACCACACTCGTAATTACAAGTATCACCAGATAAAGGGCAATAGCTAGAAAACCAATTTGAAAGTAATTATTCATTATAAGCTTCCCTATAAAATACTCCTCAGAGATTTTTACAGTTAAAAGAAATCTGAGGAGATATTGAACACTGAGAAAATGATTTTACCTCTTAACACTTCAAACCTATCTCGTCAAACAATAATAACAGCTATTCAATAGATTTTATGAAGTGTAATTATACTATGTATATGCAGAAATGCCAATAACAAAGCAAAAATTGATGCATGAATATTAAAAGTTGATCTTCATTTACAAAACAGTGGTTATAATACTAATTTTTTTTTTTTTTTAATTTTTTTTCTTGTTTCAGAACTTTTGTTTGTTTATTTACTTTTATGACTGGCTCAGCCTGCCCTGAAGGCAGGGCTGGCGCAGCATGTGGTGCTGGGGGATCGATCCGCGGTCCCTGCAGCTGCCTAAGCTTTCCTAAGCAGGCTCTTTAGACCACTGAGCCATCTCGCCGGGCCCCCAGTAATTTTACTTTATTTATTTATTTATTTATTTATTTATTTATTTATTTATTTATTTTGTCTTTTTGAGACAGGGTCTCACTATGCAGTTGAGGCTGGCCTTGAGCTCACTTTTGTAGCCCAGGCTGGTCTCGAACTCGCACCGATCCTCCTGCCTCCACCTCCCAAGTGCTGGGATTACAGGCGTACGCCACCACGCCTGGCTAGTAATTTTACTTTAAAGTGTTAGGAATTTGTATGCAGTGCTTTGGAAAACACAACCAAAATAAACATGTAACTAATTTTCAAAGCTAAAGCAGCCATGATGTCACTGTCATCATTGGCCATAGAACAAAAAAATCTATGACAAGAACAATGGGCCATTACAGTGGACAGAAAAGACATTTCCTTTCTTATTAAAATTAAAATATAAAAATAACACTATGCAATATATTTTTTATCAACTTAAATATTTAATTTTTTCATATATTGTATTCCTACTAAATTCTTAAATGCAAATAAGAGAAATTTTGAATTATTATGTATATTAGGAATTTAAAAATATCTATTTTTCATGAGGAAGCAAGCTGAAGAATGGATTCAAATCACAGCACACACTAGAAAATATTTCAACTACCAAATAAAGTTAAGGAGAGACATGCTTATGAAGTTAAGCCTCCTTGCAATTTACTAGCACAAAGGTAGGTGGCTGTAGTAATGTCTAAGAAAATCTCATGTGTGTGAACATGTGCACACACACAAACAAGGACACAAACACACACACACACACACACACACATACACACGCACGCACGCACACCTTACAGAAGAATTAGGCTTAAACATGTGATGCAAGGGAAAGCCAGTGTTGGCCGGACAGCTTTGAGAGTCGACCTCAATAAAAGCATGCCAAAGGTTAATTATATAAGGAAATAGTTTGGCTCCAGTCTATTTCACCTTCCCACCTCAATTTGCTGGTAAATTTGGATCATGTTGGAGACAAGAAACATATGTATCAGGTCTACACTGTGCTCCTCAACTCCGAAGATTGAGCATGCTTAAAGAGACTGAATCACTTTTGTGAAATATAAATTTTAAGAGGAGGCTCAAAAAACTTTATATATTAATGTATTTAAAAACTACTTTACAAAAACTTTATTACATTTTACATAAATATTGATTCAGTCAAGGTCTTGAAGGTAAGCCTGTGATATTGTGATAGAGTTTGAGATATAGCCTGTCATTGATATATTCATTTAAATATATGTATTATATATAATGTATAATATAATATAGATATATTTTCTATTATGTTATATGCATACTAATAGCCATGATTCTAAACAAAAATTCAATAAATAATATTTACTTTAAATTCATACAAATCAGTAATCCATTTGTCACTTAGGAGAGGAAAGTAGGATTTCTCCATTTCTCTTGTTTTGACAACTTCATTACTGTAGTTGATCCACAGGTGTCTTTCTATCTTACAAATGAAATGTACTTTCTGCTACCTGCTCTGCGGTCCTTGTCATGGTAGTTATCAGCAGGATTGTGAGTATAAGAAATATTTCAAAAGGTATGTGTTTGGGGCTGGGGAGATAGCTCCGAGGCACAAGTGCCTGCTGGGCAAGTGCAAGGTCGTGAGTTCGAACCCTGATCCCACAAAAAAAAAAAAAAAAAAAAAAAAAAAAAAAAAAAAAAAAAAAAAGTATGTGTTTGTTTTTTGGTCCTATACACTCAAACATATTTATACATATACATACTTCAAATATAATTATTATATATTTGGTATCCAGTTATTTCTCCTAATTTTTCCACCACATTCTACTCTAGCTAATATCTGTTATGATGTAATGTATTCATTAACATAGCCTGGACAGCATGAAGCTCTTTGGAATCATAAGATTGATATTTTTAAAGAAATTTAATAACCAAGGGAAATTACTAAAGTACTGCTAGCAGCATGTGTGTGTGTGTGTATGTACTTCTAATTAACATATATTGTATACTATTTTTGTACAACTAAATACGAATTCTGAAATTATAAAGTATAATTTATGCAAACGTTTGACTTTCTCTTTTTCATTTGAATCTCTCTAGCAAGAACATTTGAACATGCTAGCAAGTTGTACGAAAGAGATGAGGGTGAAGGTATTTGCTGAACTCATGACACAGAGTGTTCACAGGCTTTTTTGCCTGTAAGAAACCATCAATAAATCACAATGCCAGAGAGCACTGAGATTCTTTGTCAGATGTTGTATAAGATGCAGAGCATTTTGGTAAAACCTTAGCAATTTAAGAACAAACCTCAGAACACTCAAAATAGCTACACGCACTCTGTACAGCCATCTGTTATGATCCAGGAATGCTGGGGCATAGAGATCGGTTGCAGGGCAGTAGCCAATCAGCAGTAAGGAGAACTGAACGGCACTCTTGGATTGGCTGCTTGCAAACCTCCTCCTGTGAAATACTTAACAGAGAAGAGTTATGGTTTCCCTGAAGCTGCCTGGATTTAAAAAAAAAAAATTATCAGTTAAGTTGTAAGAAAAAATCCGTGAAAGATTCAGGCTGCAAACTTTGCAAATCAACACCTCAGTACTGTATACTGTATGCCCAAATACCAGTAGACAGGAATATAAAAGTCTCAGCAAAAGTCTATTTTCTCTAGATTAATGACCTGAAAGCAAAGCAATTTAGCAAGAGAAATAGATAAGCAAAGAAACAAATGAATTCTTGAAAGGTAAATACTCTGTGCCTACCAAATTGTACAGGAAAATAAGAACAATTCTGTAGTTCCTCCTTTACCTACATTAGCAAAGCTTAATGGAGAAACTAGATTTCCTGGCCACTATAAGACTTGCAAACATTCCATCAGCAAGCAGTGAGGAAAGCACAGTAGAATCTGTGGTTTTCATCTCTGACAGTCAGTAAGAAACAGCTTCCCTCTGTGATATCAGCAGGCACTACACAGGGAGCCTAAATTTCTGCATTTCGGTAGCAGCAGCAAAATGCCCCTGTCGGCCACAGTGAAGTCGTGTACAAATTGACAATTATGAAACAACAATTTTTGTTATGTTCTGGTGAGATGGAGGACAGCCTGTTTCAGTGTCAGTGAAAACCACATGAGAAGCTGAAAACCCAAGAGCCGCCCTATCCTCCTTTTTTGTCAGTGAAACACAGTTGGGTACCAGAACCTCTCTCGTCTATCTGTAAGCTGGTGTCCCATCACCTACCCTCCAGCAGTGGTATAAAGGAGAGACAGTCCGAACAAAAATTTAAGTGAGAACTAATGTATTTTGACATAATATGAAAATACCTGAACTTTAGTCAATTATCTCTATTATAGACAAGATGCAGAGGAACTGATCCTTAACGTGTATAAAAAAGTCAGCATGAAGATGAGAGATGTTATAATTACCTCACACAAAATTCAAAGTAGTCATGAAAAAAACAAAACAAACAAAAAACTATCCCCACCAAATAAAAAGAAGGTATGGAGATGAAAAGGCAGATACTTTAAAACTGAAAATATAAGCACAAATAGATCCCAAAAATCTAACTGACATTGATAGCAAAATAGAGAAGGTAGAGGAGTGAGTTAGTAAAAAAAAAAAAATTCGTAACTAAAATTATGAAATTTAAATGACAAAACTAAAATGAATACATAACAACTGAAGTAAGCCATCAGTATCTATGTAAACAAATTATCTAATGTCCAGAAGCTTCACATTTTGGTGTTTTTTTCTACATCTTGGATATCTTTGTACTTAAAGGCTAAGAGTACACTGAACTGTATCATTCAAAGTCTCAAAATTCTTGTGAACTACTTAGAATAACCTATTTCTAAACATAAATCTTGGCAAAGAAAAGGTGTCATCTAGGATTTCATTTGCCAAATATCTGTTTTAGCTTCCTAATCAAAAATTTCTTCTTAGCCCTCAAAAGATCTATCCTGCTAAGAAAAATTTGGTGCAATAAATATTGGTTGGGTGCCTATAGAGGGCCAGGATCTGTTCAGCTCTGTAGCACTGAGCGCTATCCACCTTTCCTGGGATGTGCATAACAAATGCACGCTCTTTCATCAGATGCTGTCCAAATACCATAGCTGCTGACTATTAAATAACATCTAGGATTTCTTTTATTTTTACCCATAATTTACTCATATGCAACTCCACACATCCTGCCCTGATTTCAGCTTCTTAAGCAAATTATTTACTCCTAAAGGCTAGGAATAATATCATAGTGATTTTAGTTATTCCAGTTGCGTTGAAATCTCTTCTATTGCAAAAGATATGGAATAATTATTTGTTGCTAAAAGATTGAATTACTGTGCTCACATATGCTTAAACACCTATTGCCTACTACACAAAGTATTAGATAGATAAATAGTAAAAGATGCTACCGAGGGTTCTGAAAAATTCAAGTTTTAATGGAGACGGCATAATTTGAAGTTTGAAATTAAGTATGACATTCACTGGCATATATGCAAACTTTGTGTAACTTGGACTTTAAGAGTGATTGCCATTTTATATCTTTATATCCTAAGAAATCATTTATCTCATAGTGTACCCTAGATGTATGACGTCTTGTATTTCCAGAAAAGAAAAAATTAGGATGTTTTTGTCGTGCTAGCCGTGCAGCTATTCCCACCCCATTCAATAAATCAAAGAAGTTATATTTTAACAACTAAACTAAATCAACTTGCAAGTACTCACCAGACCTAGCACATAGATAGCTTTCATTAGACACTCAATAATAAGACCTTGGTCAAATAAATGACCTAAATTAGTGGTTTCTAAGCATTTATATTATGTCTGTTTTATACCTACTTATTTTACTGGCAATATCTCTACTAAAATAATATAATCTAGACATTTAACATATACCAATAAAAGATGTAAAAAAACTAAAGATAAAATACATGGTGTTTATATAGCAATTTGCAAATACATAAATACACAATTAAAAGCCTAATTCTTTATATTTATTCATCCTTTTCAAGTATGTAAATTTTTAAACAATAAAGAAATATGCCTTAAAATAAGAATACTATTTTTCTTATTTTAAAAATTGTAAATAAACTTTAGACCAGAAAGATTGTTTTCATACAAGTAGCCTTTTGTCTTCTAGTTCAGCGTTTCCAACACGTGACCTTCCTCTTCACATGTGAATGATGTGTCTTACATCTGCTACTTCGCTAAGTACAGAACTCAGTGTGAGGAGGTGAAAAGGGCTAGAAAGAGAAAAGTCCCAAAACTGTGCTCGCATGGCGGCTCTTATATTCAGTTGCTTATTTTTATTTGTAGACCTTTGATCCACCAAGACTAGATTTTGGTACAAGATACGGGTTTAGCTTCATTGTGCGTCTAAATAAAAACCAGTTTGACCATTGCTACTTGGTAAAGAAGTCCCCCTTCCTCCAGTGAATGCTTTTAGACTTTCTGTCCATGACAGATGGCTAAAAGAACATGGGGTTGTTTCTGCTTCTGCTATTCTTTTCCTTTGGCCTACATGTCTGCTTATGTGGCAGTACAGTGTTCTCTATATAACTATAGCTTTCTAGTGTACCTTGTAACCTGAAAGTGTAATGCCTCCAGCTTTATACTTCTTTCTTAGTAATGCTTGGGCTGTTCTGGTCCTCCTTTGAGTTGAATTGCCAATCAATCCTGAGCTACAAGATAGTCTAGAAAAAGATTTGGATTAATCTGCATTAGTAGAGGTAAGGAATGAGAACAGCACATTAAATGACTTTAAACTAAACCCTCTATCCTTTCTAGTTTAATAGATTGTCACGGCTGCAAACAGGAGCCACTTATGGGAACAAAATGATAAATAGCGAAGCAAGGAAAATAAGCTGGCATGGGACTACACACAGGTACTATCAAAACTGGGGGAATTTGGGATGGGACAAAGGCAAACTGGAGCCCACTCTAGGACACTAGCCACTTCCCAGACTTTGTCTCAAATTGCATAAAAAATGGATGAAGGGGGACTCAGTGAAAAGTCCCTGGGTTCACTTCCCAGTAGTGTGTGTGTGGAGCGGCAGTTAACTTGCATGCTTGTGTTAATATTAAAATAAAATTTGAGGGAGCTTGGAAAGATTATTCACAGTCACATTGACCCATGAGAAGGTATGTGGGAAATGTTCTGGTAAAGAGAGGCCCACAGACCTGGCAGTTTCCAAGGCATATGGAGGAGGCTGAGTCAGAGAAAGTCAGACGAATTGGGGAAAGGGTGAGCAAGTGATAGAGGCCGGACAAGTGGGAGCCCAGTACACCAAGTTTTCATTGGCCTGCCTTTTCAAAATTACAATTAATACTACTTGCAGGAGTACGTCCACTGTTCATTCCAAGCTCCTAGAAGCCCAACCATATGTCAAACTGTCCTGATTATAAACTCGTAGGTTGATTTCAGCGTAGCTAAGTCCTTGTTTAATTTGCATATAAAAACTCATAGACAAGAGTGCTTTCAGGAACTCATCTCAGGTCGTCGCCCAGGCTCACTTCCCTTTGACTTAGAAATAAATACTTGCTCCCAGTTTGGTTCTATACCTTGTACAGACTTTTGAATCGAAAGATAAATTCACCAGTCATATGGTAACACTATGCTAGTGATAGAGTTTATACAGATGAAAATTTTTGTAACACCGTCATACAATTATGTAAGTATTTCTACAACTACAATTTACCAGTGCTCTCTCAACAGCATGGAGTGAAAATGAGCAAAGGCTTTGGTTGGCACTGTTTTCAAATGCTTGTCACTGCGTGTTGTGGCCTGTATCTTGATATCCCCTTAAAGGTCTGTGGGCCTCCAAAAGTGAGGCTTTTGGAGGTGGCTGGACCTAGGGCATGTAAAGATGGATTAAGGATTCAGGAAAATCCAGTGAGCCAATTGATTGGTTTAGCGTAAATCACAGGAAGGTACCCTGCGGCTGTGAGTGGCTCTGACCAATAGGGTTGTAGCTCAGATGGGATAAAGAGAACAGAAGCTGTTGCTGGTTGCTGCCAGTCTGCCCCGCTGTCGGGCTGCCTGTCCACTGCCACCCGTCTTCTCCTTGATGCCCTGAGCTAGACCTGCAGCACCAAAAGCTGAGGCCTCTACAAATAGTGAGCTTCTTGCCTTTAGCTTGTGGGTGTTGGGTATTTTGTTCCAGGGACAAGGCTGACACAACAGGAAACTAGATTTTCTCAGGATCTTCTTTTACTGAACATGGTAGTTGACCCGAACTGCAAGTCAGAAAGACTCTGTAAGTTAAATGCTGGGAAGAAGGCACCATTTAATCTGAACAAAGTTGCTTATAAGCGAAAGTTGAATAAATTCTTGCAGCATTCCAAAAGCCATTGTTGCACACCTTCTGGCAACTACAGTGTGAATTTAGAGACCACTGTTGCACAATTGAAAATATTTAAAATTTAAATTTTCTATGCAGAGGCTCATAGTAGTGTTTCTTTTCTTTTGATTATCAACTATTTCCTATTACAAGATGTCTCAGGTGATATATTCTTTTGAAATTTCATTGAAGGATCAAATTATAAAAACTGAGATAAGCTAGTGCTCTGCTAGCACACGGTGCAGAACCATTATCAAGAGCAACTGATGATTCACGACTCACTTGAAATGACTCACGTGTACGTATGTATGTATGTATTTTTGATATAGAGTCATGCTACACAGTTCAGACTCATAGTGATTCTCCTGTTTCAGGTTCCCCAGGGCTGGGACGATGGGGTGCACCACCATGCTCAACTAGGAGGTTGCCACAGGACACTCAGGGTTCCTGGCATCCAGTACCAGGAATGGAACTGCAGTCGTTCTGCTTGCCAGGCAGACATTTAGATTTCTGAGCTATTTCCTCAGCCTCCTGTGTCAGTGTTAATCGGTGGATTCATTTCTCTGACCCTCACAAAAGCGACCTGTCTTGCAGAAAACTTTGCTTTTCAGCTGAGAAAGACAAATAATGCTGGAACATTGAATCAAGTCTAATTTCTGCGGTTGGCTATTACTAATTTGTATTCTTTATATTTATAAAAGATGAAAATCATTTGCAAAGACCTGTAGACACTTTTTTGTTCTTGTTCATAAATGGGAAACTTCCTTATCACTGATGCACAGCAAAATTAACCTCTTACATATTGCTGTATTTTCAGGAAAAAGAGGGTGTTTCTATGAAGATGGCACTAAATTTTTCCCATGATTTACCTTAATAAATACTGCAGGTAACTTGCAAATACTAATAGCCAAACAGATAACAATAATGTTAAAAAAAAGAAGAATGAAACAAAGAAACAAAACCAACAAAAACCTGAGTAGTGGTGTTCTAATGAAGTTGTGGCATCTGCTCTGATCAGTCTCTTAAATACGGTTAGTAATTAATGGTTTTGAAACAATTTAATGTTTTAAAATTTTGAAAACTTGCTAGTGTCTTTTATTCACAATTTAGCAGATTGCGTGACTCAGGACATCAACTACAAATGAAAGACAATTGAAATGCATTCATTGCACGTAAATCAAATTCAACCAAACTATCAAACACAAGACAAGAATTATAGGAACTAAGTCTCTCATTGACTATTTGCAAATAGACCGAATACTTTTACTTATGTTCTTCTCTCACTATTTTGTTTCCCTCTGTTTATTCTCTACATATAATTATATTAAAATTCAAAGAAAATACATTCTTAATTATAGAAAGAATATTTTGAACAGTTAAATGTCATATAGGGGTTTTGTTACAACTTGCTTCAATAGGCAGCAGGTTATGTTTTCAATAAAAATCCTCTAACACATACATTCAGCTTCATATTTACCTCTTCAAAAGTCACAAACATTTATTGAACTGTGTTAGAATCTCACTGTGATGACTTTCTCTTCCTAAATGTTTAATTTCTATTATTATTACGCTTTTTTATTAAGTACATTAAGTTCTCTAGAACACAGTAACTAGATATATCAATGGCTGAAATATGCAATTATACATTTTTTTTTATATAGCTTAGCTTGACTCCAGGCTGGAGCATAATTACTTACTCAAAAGTGGGTACAAATTTTGACATTCCGCAGCACTTTTTCATAATGAACACCTGATGGACGTTATTAGCACATTTGTTCTAACTGTTAAATAGTAAAAGTACATCTTCTGCTTTTAATCATAATTAAATAAAATAATACTCAAACAGTACTAGAATTGGATGTGTTCCCCCAACCAAAGGGAAAAAATGCATGTAGCTTGAAAATATGAACACTTGCTTCTCTAGATCTGTGCATGTCCTGATGTTTTGTGGCACTGTTTATTTCACCATTAAGTGTGTATCAATTGTATTTATTTAATGCTTTGGGTTCAGTCTGAAACTCCTCTTCTAAAACTACTTTTCTATTTTATTTGGTATCTTTTGTATATCCTTAAATTTTCTATGGCACTATGTGATGTGTAACTACAAGTGAAAAAATTTCTACAATGTTCAGTGTATTATTGTCAACATTGTTTTTAAGTACTTATATGTAAATGCAAATTACTAAGTAGATAATATTGTTGCTTACATGCATTTCATTTAGGAGATTATTTCCATTTTCTGAAGCAAACTTTAAAAAATACTTTCAGGTAACCTGAAGCACAAATTCAAAATGATCTTTCCTTACTTAAGAAATGTAATCTTGGAAAGAGATTTTATATCAGTCTCCATGGGCTTGCTCATCATTCCCATATCTTAGTTTGAACTTTGCCAGGGTAGTCAATGAGACTGAACCTTACACAATTAAAACATAGAGTTCATTTATTCCTATTAGATTCACGTTAGCAATAAATTTTCTTTGTCAGTTATTTATACACGTTCAAGGTTATTGGTACAAATCATCTTCTCTTTTACTCGGTCATACACGCCTGTGACAAAGAAAAAAATGAAAGACAATTAGGATTTGACTCTGTGATAGTATGTTAATCAATATAATTCAAGTTCTATGTCACCTCTTTAGGAATATGAGGGCATCCATGCAAGCATGAATCACAGGAAAAGCTGTTAACTGCTCTTCTTGTTTTCATATTATTTTATTGTGGGTTTTTTTTCTTTTTTGTATCCTTGTCTTTCAGCCTTTTATTTGTAGGAAATAGATCAGAGTATAAAGTGAGAGGGTTGGGGTGGAATTTAAGGGAAATCTTGTGATAATAGAAATGTGTGCTTTTTAAGAAACTAATTATGAGGTCCCTCAGGCTTAATATTTTTTTATCCATAAAAACGAATTAGTTTAAAAAATTAAACAGCCTACTTTGATTTATTTATTGACCAAGTAGGAGGGATAGAAAGAGAATATGAAAGTATGGGTAACCTTACCTTGTGCCTTTGGAGCCTGTCTCTAGCAGTTTTACATCCTTGACTACTCAACATGTTCAATTTCCTTCCGTTTCCCAAAAGCTTTTCATAGAATGAGCGGAGATTAAAAGCACTTCCTCACTATTAGCAACGATTCTCCATATCCAACACTAAGACACTGCTTGTTCTTCACACCCATTACTGGGAAATCTTCTGAAAAAGCTATGCGGTGATAACTACTCACTTCTAAAATGCTGACATTTTAACTTTAATGAACGAAACACTTGGCCCAGTTCACCACAATTTGTATCCACTTCACATGCTATAGTGAAGCGTTAGTGATGACAGGGACAAACTCCTTCTTAATTACAAATTCTGTTCTCCTTAACCAAGTGTATTTCCAAATAATGCTGTGTAGAGAATATATATACAATTCTCTCTCTGTCTCTGTCTCTCTGTCTCTGTCTGTTTGTTTGTCTGTCTGTCTCACTCTCTCTCTCTCTTTCCTTTCTTTCTTTCTCCATGTATTTCAGATGGGGGTCTACAGGGTCTATAGGGCCTCATTAGGTATATTGGACTCATAGTGATCCTCCTGTTTCAGACTCCCAAATGCTAGTATTACAGGTTAGTGCCACCATGTGCAGGCTCAACTGCCATCTCAGAGCGCCCTGCAGGTGGGGCCAGCACAGTAGGTGGGACCAGCACAGTAGGCAAGGGATCCAACCCCAGTCACTAGCCTCTGCCTAAGCAAACACTTTAGTCTACAGAGCTGTTAGGCTGGCCCCATTTTTCTTCTACAATAAAGCAGCCCTTACCTCTTTACGTCATTTCCAGCTGCATAATCTTATAGAAATCTGGAGAACAACCCTATTAGGTGGATATAATCCCCATCATTTTCAGTGGTAGAGAACACAACTCAGAGAAAGTAGGTATTTTACCAGGTGTCACATAGCTGATAAATGTCCAAGAAAACATTAGAGTACACAATATTTTAGTTAAAACCTTTTTTTACATGGTTTGTCTTTTTAGGAGACATGCACATTATTAACAAAGAGCAAAATAAAATATAGCCAGTAGTAGGGCTGGTCAGATAGCTCAGTGCATTATATTAGTAGTAAACGAGAAATGAGCCAAAGAGATGGGGGGGAGAAGCGAAAAGCATGAAGGTACTTATACGCATGCGCCTCCTCCCACAAGGATGTGCAGACACTGAACACAAGGAAGGCAAGAGATCAGCGCTACATTTTGCTCAGACCAGGCTTGCTGGTCGCGAGTGCTCCTGGGTGCAAACTATCCCTGACTTTATCCACTGTGTTAATAGTTCTCATGCACACGACTGTTACAAGGGCCAGCCTATAGTTCACATCCAGGTTTTCTGTGCTCTTTTTGTTTTGTTTTTTGCCAAGATTCAAATTCAGGACCTTGCACTTTCTAGGCAGGCACTGTGCTGCTCAACTATGGCCCTAGGCCCAAAGTTGTCACGTGTAGCATGTGACTTAATGGAAAATTTAAAGATGCAGGTTTCAAACTTTGGTGATACTGTGTAAAGCTATGTATCTTTTTGTTTGTTTTCTGTTTTGGTTGTTTGTCTGTTTCAGAAAGGGTCTCTGGTCTTGAGCTCACTTGTAGCACAGGCTGTTCTTGAACCTAGAATGTTTTTCCTGCCCCAGACTCCTAGGGCTGGGATTACAGGCTTGCACCAACATGCCCAGCTATGCATGGTTTGAACCAAAGGCATTTTTTGTTTTGTTTTGTTTTGTTTTGTTTTCTGAGATAGGGTATTACTATGGAGCTCAGGCTAATTTGTAACTCAATTCATAATGATCATCCTGCCTCAGCCTGCTGACTGCTAAGATTATAGCCAAGTGTTACCTTGTCCAGCCCAAAGATCTTTTTTAAAAAGGATTTTTTTTTCTTTTTTTTGGTTGTTGATGCCTGGTTGTTGTTCTCTATGGTGTTGGGTGGGAGTAAAGATCTTTTTTTTTTGGCTTTTTGAGACAGGGTCTCACTGTGCAGTTCAGGCTGGCTTTGAGCTCACTTTTGTAGCCCAGGCTGGTCTCGAACTCGCAGCGATCCTCCTGCCTCAGCCTCCCAAGTGCTGGGATTACAGGCGTGAGCCACCATGCCCGGCAGGGAGTAAAGATCTTAACCTAGAACGGTGAGCCAGATGCAAGGAGTAAATGCATAGCACACGCAGCAGCACTCCTTGTTTATTT
>PVJA010011982.1:0-10000 GCA_004027025.1 Myocastor coypus
CCCCCTTTTTTTTTTTTTGTCTTTTTGAGACAGGATCTCACTATGAAGTTCAGACTGGCCATGAGCTCACTTTTGTAGCCCAGGCTGGTCTCGAACTTGCGCTAATCCTCCTGCCTCAGACTCCCAAGTGCTGGGATTATAGGCGTGAGCCACCACACCCGGCATAGAAATTTGCCCTTTTGTAATCTTGCACAGATGTCAGATCAGTTCAACATTCCTATCTGTTGTTCCTTTGCATTTTCTGAAGTTGTCCCTTCCTCTCAAGACTCTTGGGACTATTTGTCCTAAACTGCTCCTTCTTGGGCACCAGAATCAAGTTTGGAGTAGGTGTGCCCTTTAAAGGCCCAGCCGACAGACTGGGTCTGGCTGCGCTGCAGGACCTCTGCTCCTAGAAGCAAGCCGGTCTCCGGTCCTCGCCTGGGCCACAAGTGGGGGTGGTGGGTAGGGCAGGGCTCGGGACAGCCCAGTCCCTTCCACCTCACAAGGCTTACCGTTTGCTCTCTGCCAGAGCCAGGGGATGCCTTCAGCCTTCTGGGGGCCCAGTGCCCAGACATATTTGTTCCTCTGGGTGTGGAGTAGGGGTGGAAATAAGGCCACTCATGCGACAGGAAAGAGAGGCCAGGAGCAGCAGGCCGGGGGTGTGCACGCATGTGGTGTGCGCCAGGCTCAGTGTTCAGCGTGTGTGCACAACTACCATTTATTTGTCCCAAAGTTGGAGTCACACATGGGGAGACAGCATTATAGAAGCTGGCTCCTCAGGGTCCTAGAGTGAGAGACTACACCTAGATTTGAGAATGAGAGTCAGGACAGCACAGACAGGCCAGAAGTAGCCCGTGAAATTTTAATTTAGTGCAATACAGTCATCTTATTAATGGCTTATGCGTATGTACACAAGCCAGGGCCTAGCACAATGATAGGGAGTAGCTTGTTTTTCATCTTAATTGAGGTATGGTTCCACTGGCTAGATCAGGCTGGTTTTGAACTCTTTGTAGCCCAGGCTGGCCTTAAATTCAAAGTGAACCTCTTGCCTCAGCCTCCCCAGTGCTGGGATTACAAGCATGTGCCATGCCCGTGCAGAGAATAGCTATTTGTTGTACATTGCTAAGAATAGTTTTAATGCAAATCACTAGAATTTTGCAGTGTCTTTTGTCTTGAAAATAAATATCCTTGTGCTCGCTTCGGCAGCACATATACTAAAATTGGAATGATACAGAGAAGCTTAGCATGGCCCCTGCGCAAGGATGACACACAAATTCGTGAAGCGTTCCATATTTAAAAAAGAAAAGAAAAGAAACATCATTTACATATTTTTTTCTAGGCATAATTTTGTTTTTAGCTTTAAATTTTGTTGGCAAAATTTTTGAGCAAAATGAAGTGAAAAAGAAACAATACTGGGCTGGGCAGGGCATAGTGGTGCACACCTATAATCCCAGTACTTGGGAGGCTGAGGTAGGAGGATCAGTGCAAGTTCGAGATCAGCCTGAGCTACAAAAGTGAGCTCAAGGCCAGCCTGAACTGCATAGTGTCTCAAAAAGATGAAAAAAAGAAAGAAAGAAAGAAAGAAAGAAAGAAAGAAAGAAAGAAAGAAAGAAAGAAAGAGAGAGAGAGAGAAAGAAAGAAAGAAAGAAAAGAAAAGAAGAGAAAAGAAAAGAAAAGAAAAGAAAGAATACTACACCAGTAGTCACAGAATTTGTGATCTCCGAACTCATTTTCTTGGTACATGCCTGGCTGCTAAACAAATGAAGATTTTTTGAAAAGGCTTCTGGACGCTTTGCGGAAACGTTGATTTTTACATTCTTTCCTTTTGATGATGCCTGTTGGTGGACGCCCGCTCATCCCCACCCCAGTTCTGCCACTGGCAGGAGGAAGCGCCCAAACTTGCGACAGCCAGCGTGGTTGTCAGGCTAGTCGCAGGAAAGGCGGACTAACATGCGGGTCTCCCGGGTCAGTGGGCCCTGTCCTAATTTCACTGTCAATTCACCACAGGAACCCGACAGAGGCAGGATGTTAAATCAAATTCAAAAGCTAAAAAAACGGAAAGGGATAGGAGGGGAGTCCAATAACAGAGCCAGGTGAAAACCTGTGAACTCCGAGAAAAATCTTTGCTATTGATTTATAGCTATAGACTCCTGTCCAAAGATTTCCTCTTTAAATTAAGCATGCTAATGATTGCCCGTTCTGAAATTAGTAACCCCGAAGCCAGCGCCTGGGAGCAAAAGACCCTGCCTGTTGTGTTTTTGCCCAGGAAGTGGGTGTCAAGTGCCTCCTGGGGATGCTCAGCCTTCCCCGAGGGTTCCAGGGCCTGGAGGCGGCTCACTGGAGGAGCAGCATGCTGTGGCTGACACTCCCTAACATGTCATCTAATTGCTCCCTGATAAACAGATTGCTTTGGGATAGCATTGGTTGCCTCAGTGGTTTGCAGTCTTAATTGTGCTTGTGAGAGAGGATACACAGAGTCGGGGAGAGGAGCCTGGGCCGCCAGGGACCTGGTGAGGCTCGCATCCGTGCCACAGGAAACCTGAGCTGGCCAGGCAGTGGCTTCAGACAAAGCCTTGAAACAAGGAAAAAGGAAACACTTATTTGAGGGGAACAGAAAATAGACAGGAAGAAGAAACTGAGCTAGCTAGATGGAGTCATTTGGTACCGAGTGCTCCCTCCACCCCCGCATTGTATATATTTTTGCAAGCCACAATGTGGAAGTAACAGTGGAAAAATGAGTGGCTATGAAATTTTTTTTTTTGTCTTTTTGAGACAGGGTCTTGCTATGCAGTTGAGGCTGGCCTTGAGCTCACTTTTGTAGCCCAGGCTGGTCTCGAACTCACACCAATCCTCCTGCTTCAGCCTCCCGGGTGCTGGGATTACAGGCGTGCGCCACCACGCCTGGTTGAAATATTTGAATTATAGAAAAAAGACAGGTTCTTACAGAAAAAAATCATTCCCTTAGAGAATAAAGAAAAAGAGGAAAGATGAAGAGATTAAATTGCTTCTTAATTATCTGCCTAGTTTTAGTAAGTCAATTGTATCCAAATATTGGAATCCCCTGTGCTTGTAACCCCAGTGTGTGGGAAGCTAGACAAGAGGATTTCCAGGAGTTCAGGTGGTCCAGGGCTACACGGGAGATATTGTAAAGAAAGACAGAAAAGAATCCATTGCCGTGACCTCTTAATATGTCCTGGGGTAAACCTAAGCTTTTAGCTGTGCATGTCAAAGAAATTTAAATTTGAAAATACATGCTCTGAGGGCCTTCTGTTCCTCTGTTCTTAGGACATTTTTTTTGGTTTCTTTGTTTTTGTTTTTGAGAGAGGATCTGTTAGAGTCCAGAAGCGCAGCCCGTGAAGGAAGACTCCAAGAGATGTTCTCTCATGCAAAAAGCAAGGGGATTTTATTTTCCAAGCATGCGTGGGGCTCACTGAACGCGCAGGAACAGAGAGCCCCGAGCAGAGTGTTGGCAGTGTTTTTAAGCCCACAGACAAAGGCAGGAGGAGTTTTGCAAGCGTGGTTACAGAAGCAAATGGCATTGGTTAATTCAAATGATTTCTTTTACATTTATTGGCGGGGATACCTATGAGGAAGTTCAGAGTTGAGCTACAAGGACACTTTCTAATGTTCGGTCAGGGTGCATTCTGCAAATTCCATTACATCTTTGTAACTATGGGTCAGGCTTATCTACAGGGGAAAAGTATGTAGAAAGGGCCATGAGGGTTTTGTAAAAATCTCTCTTACAGATCTTACTATGTCATTCAGGTTGGCCTTCAAGTCACTGAGTAGCCCAGGCTGGCCTGAAACTCATAGTGATCATCCTGCCTCAGCCTCCTGAGAGTGCTGGGATTATGGTCAAGCACTTCCATTATAGGTGTATGCCACCACTCCCAGCCTTTTGTTCTTTTTATAATTGGCTACTGGAATCTCTTCCTCGAGTGGGATCACATAGTTTGTGGCCCTTGAAGCTCTTTTCTTTCTTTTTTTTTTTTTGTCTTTTTGAGACAGGGTCTCGCTATGCAGTTGAGGCTGGCCTTGAGCTCACTTTTGTAGCCCAGGCTGGTCTCGAACTTTCACCAATCCTCCTGCCTCAGCCTCCCGAGTGCTGGGATTACAGGCGTGAGCCACCATGCCCGGCTAGCCCCTGAAGCTCTTTAAAGCAGAGAAACTAGACAGTAGACACTCTGGGGGATCATAGCGAATGATCCAGTTAAATATGTTAAAGAACAGACAACCTGTGTCTGAATTGCGATTGGAAACACAGCTCATGATAGCTCTCCATTTCTTTGAAGAGAAAAAGTTTGTTTGTTTATTTATTTATTTAGGGCTTAGCCTGAGGGTGAGACTGGCACAGCATGTGGTACCAGGGATCAAACCACAATTCCTGTGTGCTTGCCTAAACTTGCCTAATGTTAGGTCCGGGAGACGTTGGGATAAGGATGAGCCAAGAGTTGGTGCCTCAAAGTGTTACAGAGCTCTTTTATTGAATAAGCTGTGCCGGCACAGGGCCACCCCCAGGAAGAGTGACCCCGAGTGGCTGTGTGCGCGGGATTTTATAGGGTGCTTATGCTAATGTGGGATTCAGCAAGCAGGTTTTACAGAAGCCAATAGCGTACGTTATTCGGGGGATTGGAGGAGGTGATTGGGGTGTTTCGGAATGGCGCGAGTCCCGCGGGCAGTCAATGAGAGAGCGAGCTCGCAGGCAACCTATGGGAGTACATTGACCCCCCTGGCGGAAGGGGAGTTTTGAACCCCAGGTGGCTTCGGGGAAATAGAAACCTAAGTTACAGATAACAGAAGGGTGGTATCGAGGTGGGTCAGCCCTTACACTAGGAAGGTGCTTTAGACTGCTGAGCTATTTTGCTCACATTTTGTTTATTTTTTTAAAGGCAGTATTGGGCCCGGTGGGATGGCTCAGTGGTCTAAAGCGCCTGCTTGGGAAAGCTTGGGCGGCTTCAGGGACCGCGGTTCAATCCCCGGCACCACATGCTGCGCTAGCCCTGCCCTCGGGGCGGGCTGAGCCGGCCATAAAAATGAGCGAATAAACAAACAATTGTTCTGAAACAAGAAAAAAATAAATAAATAAAATAAATTTAAAAAAAAATAAATAAAGGCAGTATTAATGCTAAATATTAACTTTTACCTAATAAAATATAGAATTTGGCTTGCTCTTAAAAATGATCCCATTTGGTGCACCCATAGGCCAGTGGTTCTCAACCTTTCTGAGGCCGTGACCTGGCAATACAGTTCCTCATGCTGCGGTAACCCCAAACCTAAAAGTAATTATGGTGACTACTTCAAAACTGTAATTTTGCTACAGTTATGATTCAGAATGTAAATACCTGATATGCATTATGTATTGTCATTGCTACAATTTAAACATAGTGATTAATCACAAAAACAATATTTAATTATATGTTGAGAAATATTTATTACTAATTCCAATAAATAACATTTCACCATGGCATAGCATGGGTTTAAATATGTATTTTCTGATGACTTCAGGCGACCCCTGTTTTTTGGTGGTTCGACCCCTGCTGGGGTCAAGACCCACAGGTTGAGAACTCTTGCCACAGGCCTTTTATCCAAGGCAGAGGTGGACTAACTGAAGGAAGAGTAGGAAATCTGGAGTCAATAAGTGGCTTAGACGCTTCCTCACACTCAGGTGCTAATGACATGGTGTGACATTTGAAGCCCATTTCTCCTGGAGAGGCATCTCACACTTGCATGTTGCAATCGGGCAGGATCTTTGCCCTGTTTGGGGAAACATCTCTCCTAGAGTTGTAAAGATAGGAAGCCCTGCCTGCAGAGGAAAGGGCAGTGTAGACACACTGGCATCCTTTGATGCTTATGCTCTGGAATTAGTGTGGGAGACCTTGGCCACTGAAGAGCTTACATCAAATGCACTGTATCCAAGCACACTTCCCTGAGCACTTTATCTCTAGGTTATCTGGAATGCCAAATACAAAGTAAGTGCCATCTAAAGAGCTGTTATTTTGCATTATTTAGGAAATGGTGACAAGAGAAAGAAGTCTACTAGTACTGAGTACAAAAGTAACTATTTTAGGCCCAAGGACCTAGCTATTTTTCAGTCCTTGTTAAGACAAAGTATCCAACACTAAAAATTAAGTGTTTCAGTCCACAGCCAGTTGGCTTCAAGGCAGGATGGCATGGAGGAAGCAGAAGACAGAAAAAGCAGCAAGAGCGCAAGGGGAATACTTGCTTATACTGTAAGCACAGCGGTGTCCCCCCACCTCCCCGTGGGTGGGTGTGGCACTCGCACCCTCCCTCGCCCTCTCCTTGCACAGCCTCAGGATGTTTACAAAGTGAGGACCCTGGCCCCTGCTGAGTCACTCAGTTAAACTTCTAAACTTCTCAAACTGACACAATGAACAACATCCTGAGGTAAGGACTTGCCCTTTGCCCCTAGGATAGAGAACTGGAGTGACTTAGTTAAGCCTCCAGACTTGTGTCAACCATTACACATGGCAACATTTGTCTGCACTGGTTTTGATCAAGGTTGGCTAAGAAACTAGGAGGTGGAAGACTGCTGGGGAACGGATGCAGAAGATGTGGAAGGAACAAAACTCTGCTTCTGTCTTTCTATGCATTCCTCCTGTTATTGGGATATAATTCCACTGTAGCTCAAGAAGCATTAGTACTTATTTAAGCAGTGTACAGCAGTTAGTGGGCAGAACAAACTTAGGACCTGGGATTCATGAAAGTATCTAGATCTGACTTTACCAGTCAATACATCACTGTGGAACATGGCTCATACACTGGAAGAATTACAGAATTTAACAAAATGACATTGTAAATTTAATTAGCATACTGTAGTATAAAAAAGGTAATGACTTACTTATAAAGAAGTTGATGGATCCAGTCATACATTTTTCTTCCTAATTGAACCTAGTTTTATTCTGATACCTGTGCCTTACGGAAAGCTGAGAACCCCACAGCCGGTGGGTAAGCCTGACATTTTCAGGGATAAGGTGTTTTTTTTTCTTTTTTCAGAAATGGATATGTGACCAATTCCAGTTAATATAAGGTGCAGACAGATTTGTAGGAAGGTTCTTAACCATGAGAATCCAATTTCTCCCTCTTACCAGGTGCAAACAAGCCGTCTCCTAATTCCAAGGGCCATGGCACCTGTTCTGCTGCTGGCCTGGAGGATCTTGGCACTGAGCTAGCACTGAGCAGAGAGACAGAGGCCAAGAAGCCTGCCCTGTGTCGAGGGCTTGAGCCCCCACCTCCCGTGGTGCCGAGGCCTGCACTCTGCCACCACTTTCTGATAGATGAGCCAATAAATCTATTATTTAAGCAATTCTGAGCTGAGTTTTCTGTGACTTAAAGTTGAAATCCACCTAAATAATCCATCTTCTTTAAGTCTAAATCCCTCACTCAAGATCTTAATTCATTCTCCGGGCTCAGGAATCTTTTATTAACGTCTTGGCCATTTTACCTTGTCTTTATTTTACTTTTTCAACTTTATGGCCCTCCGGTAACTTAGTGACTACTAATTTATCATTTCTTCTTTGTCTGCATTTGGCCTACCACACACTGGTGTTTAGAAGTATTAAAATGCATGTATAATATACATACCATAGCTCCTATTCACAGGATGGGACCCTCTGCCCATTAACAAGGGGAGAGGCAGGTTACATACAGATAAGCACTCATTTGAGAAATCAAGAGCTAACTCTAAGAGCCATTATCAGTGTCCCTTCCCTAGCTTTTACTGAGTAATGGAATAAGAAATGGATTTTTTTTTTTCCCATAGACTGTAAAACTTGTTTCTTTACTTTGGGAAATTGATTTTGTAGGAACTCAGAGAAAGGAAAAAGGAAGAAAATAATCGATTTTTTTTTTAGTCTTATGTCCCAGGGTGCTTTCGTACATAACTTTGGTTAAGTTTTATAGCTATTCTACAAGGCACTTTATTTTTATTTCTACTTTACATTTGGGACAATCAAAGTTTAAAGAAGTAATTTTCTCAAAGCCACCTAAGTGCATATCAGAACTCAATTTGCACCAAGAACTGATCGATTCCAAATCCCTGTGTTCTCAGCAATGTTCACATTGCTCACTTACTATCTAAGGCCCTGGTCAGTGTGTGGGAACTTCTACATAGCCTTAGGTGATATCCCAGTGGACAGGTGGGCAGCATCTCCCTTGAAAGCTGTGGACTTCCAGCTGCTTCTGGCACTCGTCTCTGGCCATCTCCAGCTCTTCTCCTGGGGTCTAAGGAGACCAAAGCATGGGGCTGCCCCTCCCCCATCTGACTGCCATCTTGAGACCCATATTTCCCTGGCTGGATTTTCCTACTGTATTTTAATGGCTCTGTGCTGACCGTGCGAAATTATCACCCTGATTACAGCTGCCAACCTGGTATTATGGGTCAGTGTAATGTACTGTGTTGTTCACAACCCACTCTGTTGCTGTGCTACATATTTTCTCTAAAGTTATCTGCCCTGCCGTGCCCTTAGTGGAAAATGACACCGAGCCTAGAACACACAGGTACAGTTATCTCAGAGGTGTCAAGGGTTGGGCAAATCAAGACTGCTCTCGTTTCAGAATTACCCCCAATCACTGTAGTAATATGGAGAGAAAGTAGATAAAAAAAGAAATATTCCTGAGAAAGTAAGGAAGAAGGTGAGAGAAAAGGAAGAAGCTCTGGATCAGCTGACCTGATGAAGCTGCTAGTATGACTTAGCAACTGGATCGTATAGATTGTTTTGTGCTCTTATGGTCCATATTGGCACTACTGATACATTATCTAGTGTGCACCACTGTACCAAGATCTAGAAAGTTCAGCTCAGGAACACAGCCAAACTTTTTTGGCACGGGCAAGTACAGCATTTCACTGTCCATACTGGATTGGTTGTGCCTGCTTATTTTGTTCCTCGTGTTGCTCCTGCCATCCCCATATCGTCTGAGAGAAATACCACAAGGGAGACCAAAGATTTCAGCATATTTTGAATGTTTCGTATATGCCAGGAATTTTCATATCTATGATTCCATTAGCTCATCACAAAAGCTCTTTCCTGGCTGGGTGTTATGGCAATCTCAGCACTGGAGAGGCAAAGGATACTGAGGTAGGAGGGTGGGACATCTAGCCTGTTCTGGGCTACCTAGGGAGACTGTTTCGAAACAAAGCAAAACAAAAATTGGGATGAAACCCTCCCTTCTAAAACTTCCAAAACCAAACAAGAGAACAAAACTTTTGCAGTGAAGAGATGGAAGTTACCTTCCCTACTTTTCACAAGGACAGCAGGATCTCAGAAGATTCAGTCAGGCTCCTGTCCCTAGTGGGTGACTGGCAAGAGCCTTGAACGCAGCCTTGAGCCAGGCCCTTCCAAAGTCATCTCGTTTAGTCTGCACAACATCTCTACCACTCCAGCTACTCTCTCATGGCTCCGGTAAATTGAGGTGTCACAGCAGGGCGTGGCTTCCTTCAGGGGCTGAGGCAAGACTCCTACGTTGCTGGTGGAAGTCCCTTGGCTCTCAGCATGTAGCCATTACAGACACAGCCTTGGCATTCATGCCTCTGTCCATTTCCGCCTGCTGAAGGATTCTTCCACTGAATTAGAGCACGCCCTGGTTAGGACACGGACTGAGCGCAGGAGGAGCACGAATTTTGAACATGGGTCAATCTACCACAGGAAGTCAGGAAACAGTGTCTTTGAGACCATAAAGCTGTGTGGGTCAAAGGTGTTATTATAACCTTCATTTCTTTGATATGAAGTCTGATTTGTAATGATTTTGGAAACAATCTTTGGAGATTAGAGTAAAGTGGAAGGCTTTAGGTGGGACTCTTGAGACTTGTAATAGCCATAAGAAATGAGAACTAGAAAATAGTTTATTAAGATTAGGCTGGGGATATAGCTTAGCAGGATAAGCATCTGCCCAGCAAGCACAAGGTCCTGAGTTCAGTTCCCAGAACCATTGAACCAATCAATCAACCAATCAATCCATCAAATAAAATCCAATGTAACTCCCTTTGGAGCTCTCTTTTAATAGG
>PVJA010011982.1:12500-53229 GCA_004027025.1 Myocastor coypus
AAGAACCATACTGTCCTCTAATTAAGAAGTACACGAGGGATTTATTATTATGTCTACTTGTGAGGTTAAGAGGGAAAATACATTTTTTCTTAAGATAGTTTATTGTCAGCTAGAATAAAATGTCTATTAAAAGTTTGTTTTCACCCAAGTAACATTGTGTCTCAGAGTTTTTTTGTCTGTTTCACACTCATGCTCGAGCTCTGATTCAGTCCCGAGACTTCTGGGGTCATTTCCAGTGTCATATAAAAAGTTCTTAGTGTTTTGAGAAGTGTGCTGAACTGTTTCCCTTACTACAGACACAGAAAGTGAAGAATAGAGAGTTTTTCTGATTTTCAGACATAACCTTGGCTGACCGTTTAAAGGAATGATAAACAAAGTGTCAGGAACACTTACAAAAGAACGCCACAGCAGAGAGACCAGGGGTGTTGGGAGCAGCATGAATGGGTCTTGTCACATGGATGCGGCCACCACTGGCGGGGCCCATGCTGCGAAGCTGGGTTGGTGTCCTGTCCCGCTGCCCTCTTTTCTCATGACCAGGCACAGAGAAGTGAAAAAGGTGCTTCTCTCCTTTTCTGCCCCACCCCATGGGGCACGTCAGGAAGTCCTCCACACTGTAGCTATCGATTTCCAGAGAGGTTCGGCAGGGAAAGTGAGGTGCAGCCTCTGCCTCCTCTGTCACTCGTCACTCGTTCCCTAGGAGGCTTCACTAGAACCTCACGCTCTGCACAGCTGCTCCACATCAGCCTTGCTCAGCGTCCACAGGTATCATCCCCTCTGGGCACAGATCATCAGGATCGAGGACTAAATGCTGCTATTTAATAATTAATACATTGTGGCTCACGCCTATAATCCCAGCACTCGGGAGGCTGAGGCAGGAGGACTGGTGTGAGTTCGAGACCAGCATGGGCTACGAAAGTGATGTCAAGGCCAGCCTGAACTGCATAGCGAGACCCTGTCCCAAAGAGACAAAACAAAACAAAACAAAACAAAAAAAACATTAGAAGTCACTCTCCCTTCTTCGGGAAGTTGGACTGTGTAATAACTGCTGCAGTGCTAGCACCCTGGAAGTTGGGGATATTATATTTAGGATGAAAGTACTCTAATTTCCCAAGATATAGCAATTGTAGTTTTCATAAACTAGGCTAAATGCTGAAATCTCCACTTCGTTACATTTGCATATAAAAATTGGCAGTTAATTTCTTTCAAAGAAATTTAAAGCGTAGATTCTTTAGTACTCTCCTGAATATTTCTAATTGTAAAATCCCTGTGCCTTTATCATATGTACAATATCACACTATTGCAAAATTATACAAGATAATGCCAGTTTTGAAATTACTTCTTATATCTTGAGTGATACTATGTAGTTATAAAATGTTTACACTTGAGAAATCTGCCTGAGAGTATTGTATATTATTATTTCTTCAACTTCTGTATGTTTTTCAGGTTGTATCCACATAAGACATTTTTGAAAGTTATATTGCCTATATGAAGTAGTGGATATAACCTTTTAATATATGCATAGTGTTACATGCCTGTAAACACAGCATTTGGGAAGCCAAAACAAGAGCATAACCTCATCTTCAAGGCCAGCCTGGACTACATAGTGAATTCAAGGTAAGCCCAAACTACATAGTGATACCTTGTTTAAAAAAGAAAAAAAAGTGCTAGGGAGATAGCTCAGTGGACTAAGTGCCTGCTTAGGCAAGTACAGGGACCAGGGTTCCATCCCTGGTAACTCAAGCTATGCCAGCCCTGCCCTAAGGTGTGCTGAGCCAGTGACCGGGTTCAGGCATGGTGACACACACTTGTAATCCCAGTGCTGGGGAGGCTGAAAACAGGAGTATCACTATGAGTCTGAGCTGCATAGTAAGACCCTGCACCAACTTAAACAATTTTTAAGCAATAAAAAACAATGCTAAAAAACCAAAACCAATCAAATGAAAACAACCTAAGAATTGGGAATGTACCAGCACTTAGGAGGCTGAGACAGGAGGATCAATGTGAGTTTGAGACCAGCCTGGGCTACAAAGTAAGCTCAAGGCCAGCCTGAAATGCATAACAAGACCCTGTCTCAAAAAAAAAAAAAAAAAAAAAAAGAAAGAAAGAAAAGAATTGAATTGAATTGGGAATGTAGCTCAGTGGTAGAATGGGTAGAATGTTTGCTTAGCATGCACAAGGTCCTGGGTTCAATCTTCAGCAGTGCAGTAACTAACTAAACTGAATTTCCTGTGTCATCTACCAAGCATTAACTAGAGCAGATGTGTCTTCTCATATACAGAGAACGGTAGTTCATAGGCCTTACCCTACCACCTACAGAAGCACACAGTAACAGATCTATTTGCTGTGTGTGTGTCACTAACAAGGTCGCAGGCTGTTCAGCTGCTGGAGCAAACTCGATTAAGACCATGATAATCTTTTGAAAGATTGTAATTTATCTCCATTTGAAGGACATTATCTTAGTTCTTCAGCGATCACAGGAAGCAAGGTTGACAAATATTCAGTGATGAATTTTTGAAAGCTGCAGTCAGATGTTGTTCTCTTAAGTCCTCTAAAGGGCTGTCAAAAGGCAATGACATAAAAATTGTCACATTTGCACACAGACTACATAATGGCTGTTATCTGAGGAAGTGGTTTATGATTCATGCAGTCACCACCTTTACTTCAACAATTTCTGCTTAGCCTTCTGTTTGAGACAATCTGCCCCACTGCTCACGTGGGAGAGATTACTGTGAAAGGTTTGTGCTTGCTTGAAATAGGAAGCTAGGAGAGTCAGTCTGCTGAGAAAGGCTCTGTACTTCCTCAGCAGTCTGATGCTTTTGCTAAAGCTCAACATTATCTGTCATCTTACCAAGATTATTTGACTTAAATGTGAAACTTCATGTCTACAAAGAGTCTTGAATATTTCAAGTGGGTTTTGAAACTAATTTTTGAAAAAAAGCAGAGGGGGAAGGAACGAAAATTAAGGAGCATCTTCTTGCTGCTTGCAATTCTGCTTGGTAAATGGGTTATTCACATAGAGTTCTCCCAACGGCTGCGATTATAGCAAAGATTTATGTCTTGCAGACCAGCACTGCAAAGCATAGACAGAAGAAATATGCGGCACTGATTCACGTCATGCAGTTGTGGGAGCTGAACTGGGAAAATCTTCACCTAAAGTCCTACCGTGCCATGCTATAATTCATGTTTGCAACTCTTTTTCAAAGGCTCTTGCATAGCTTTTCCCCGGGCGTTTGCTCAAGGGATTGCCTTCCCTGCTCCCTGTATCCTGGGACCTATTTTTTTGAGATGGCATCCATCAAACCTAAAAAACCTCAGTAACATGCAGGCACTATGAGGTCTCTCATTTTCCAGGATGGTAAATAAAGTGGGAGTGGGGACAGAGAGAAGGACCAGACAGTCATTGTCAGTGTCATGTGTGTTTAGAACACATAACCTCACTGGTTTTCAGATGCAGCCTGTAAGGACTGAGGACATAGCTCACACAGCTCTTGCCTGACAAGTGCAACGTCTTGAGTTTGATGCCCAGCACTAAAACAAAGCACAAGAACTATGTAGTATCTGTAATGTGCCTTCCTGTCACAGTTCTACTTGGGAACAGTGATGAGAGCTAGAGGTACGGTAAGGATTGTACAAGAGACATCCAGTTCAATTTCCTGTAAATGCAGTGTTGTGTTACTTTTGTCGTGCTGGAAGTCAAACCCAGGGTTCCACACATGATAGGCAAGTATTCTATCCCTGAGCTACATCACCAGTCCCTTGTACCTTATTTTTGACAGTATGTGTGTATGTATGTATGTATATATGTATGTATGTATGTATTTGAGACAGGATCTCACTATGCAATTCATGCTGGCCTTGAACTCACTTTGTGGCCCAAGCTGATCCTGAACTACCAGCAATCCTCCTGCCTCAGCCTGCTGAGCACTGGGCTCGAAAGCATGCCTTGCCACCCCCAGTATAGTTGTCTTTTAGCTATCCACAAAACCTATCATGTAATTATGTCAAAGCTTCTGGAAACAGAAGATCAAGATAACCAGGCTTTTTTTTTTTTTTTTTTTTTTTTTTTTTTTTAACCAGGCTTTTTTGATAGGCTTTGTGTAGTTTAAAAAATGAAGGTTAAGGCAGGCATATAGACAATGAGGTATATTTGGAGATGTGTATTGAACAAATTTATGCTTCTACCTATAAAATATTAAATACAAATTTTTCCACTACTTATAATTATAGGATTCAAAATATTTTTGTTCCTGAAACAGTGCAGATGGTATGTCATGGTAGTAGTCATGTAACTATGTTCAACCTGCAGTAGTGAAGAAAAGAGGACTGTCTCGTATATAAATGATAATAAAACTGAATTGTAAAAAAAGTGGTTGTCTTAGTTACCTTTTACTCATTGCTGGGACAAATATCCGACACTCAAGATGAAGGAAAGAGAGGTTTGTTAGCTCACAGTTACTGGATGTTTCAGTCCATATTCAACCGGCCCAAGGCTAACTGGAGCAGAGCAGAGAGCATCCAGTTCATGGTGGTGGAACAGCAGCAAAATGGTGACAGAGGCAGCCAACCAAACAGGGAAGCAGAGAACAACAGCTCTAGTCTGTCTCTCTGTTGCTCTTTATATTCCAATCAGGCTCTCTGCCTTAGGATATCCGCCCTAGACCATACCCATAGTCCCAGCCCTATTCAGACCGATAATCTCATCAGTACTAAAACACATAATCCCAGTGACTCATGAGTCAAATCTCAATCTATAGAAGTCCCCACCCAATGACTACATGAGGCTTTGGGGGGACAACTAGACATAAACCGTAACAGTGGTCATGGCCCAGTGAGATAGCTCAGTGGTCTAAAGCACCTGCTTAGGCAAGCTTAGGTAAGCACAGTGACCATGGTTTAATCCCCGGCACCACATACTGTGTTAACTCCACCCCCAGGGTAGGCTTAATTAGCCACAAAAAGAAGAAGAATTTTAAAAAGTGGCCAATCTCATCACAGTGTATCTCTGCACTGAAATAACCATTTCTGAAGATTTTGCTGAAAGCTTGTGTGTGGATTTGTTCTTTTAGAATATGGAGTCCAGGCCAAGTCTGTCTCCTTGGACTGGGGTACAGGAGGAAGAACAGTGGTCTCTTGACCATAGGGCCTGGCCTCTTGCAGGCCATGGCTGGAATTCATTTGTCCTTCTTGAGGGAATGCAGGAAGATCTTCATAAGTCTTTTGGATGTAATGCGAAGGGGGCACATTAACCCTACATTATCCTAGAGCCAAAGGTGAGCCTAGCTGCTCTTCAGGGCCTGAGGATCTTCGTAGATACTGTGGTATCTGCTACTGGTTAAGTTCAGGAGAAGGTGTAACTTGGATTTTCTGGTAAGAGAATTGGGAAGTAAGCTTCATGGGTGTACTTAAAAAGCATATTTGTTCAGTTGTTGTTCCTTTTACTTAGAGATAGTTGCTTTTGAGATTCAGTTTTTGTTTTTTACTTGAATTGACAAATTTAGAGTAATTGTCTTAAAAGATAAAGCTTTGAGTCAAAACAATTAAATAACCATCTAAGCATACCTGGAGTGGTACAGTTCTCCTGGAGTATTCCGGGATGGGTCTCAGGATGAGCCTGCCCCTACCCAAAGCTACGAAAACCCCATGTTCACCTTGTTCGAGTAAGACAGTGTAATATTGCATGTAAGGTACACGTATCCTACCATAGACTATGATTGTCTTTACACTACTTATGACACCTAATCAATGTAACTACTGTGTAATAGTTATTGTAGTTTAGGGAATAAAAAAAAGAAGAAATTATATACAAAATATAGACATGATATATAGAATTTTTTGATCTTCCCTAGACTGAACTCCCAGATATAGAATTTGTAGATATTGAAGGCAGTCTACATAAAAGGCTTCATCCAAGTGAGAGTATTTATAATTTTTCTTTCCTAACTGTTCAAATTATGAATTTATTATGCAAAATTCACATAAGAAAACAATGGTATAGAACTAACAATACCACAAACATACTGAATTTTGTCTGCTATTTACATTTAAGTATATAAATTGAATAATATTATAATATTTAAGTATATAAATTGAATTTAAGTATTTAAGTATTTAAGTATATAAATTGAATAATATTATAATATTACTATAATTAACATTGCAACATAGACACAAATAAGCCAATTTTTTTTTTTTTTTTTTTTGTCTTTTTGAGACAGGGTCTCACTATGCAGTTCAGGCTGGCCTTGAGCTCACTTTTGTAGCCCAGGCTGCTCTCAAACTTGCACTGATCCTCCTGCCTCAGCCTCCCAAGTGCTGGGATTACCAGCATGCACCACCACACCCAGCTAAATAAGCCAAATTATATCATCACATTTCTCAGGAAATTGGGTGAAGTCTGCTTTTATCAGTCAAATGAAATTGCACAAGCATGTGAGAACAGGATTTGTTTCTATGAAACTTGGCCACCCTGAGAAATATTTTCACATAGATTAATTGCCTACTATATTACTAAAATCTTCCAGTCTCATCGACTGTTTTAGTATTTGACTCTGGGTGATACACCCTGCTTTTCTGGTATAACAGAGGGTTATCTACTCTCAGTGTTCAAGCTCTCTGTCAAACTGAGTCATGACAAGGTGGCTGGTGAGTACTCTCTTTCTCCAGCGGGAGAAATCCACCCCTCAGATTTACTAACTATGGAGGATGTGCAGGAGTATTGAGCCAGTGGAATGAATTCTTGTTAAGAACCAAGTGTTCTCTATATAGGACTGGTAAGTTGGTAACTAAATAAAATCATTTTTCTAAAAATAAACCATAAATTTTTAATTTATAACTTTGATTCAAGCAGAAATGATGCTTCAAACTTGTTGCTTCCTCATTGCTTCCTGTCGCCTACAGTCCTATGTGTAAGAACTGGAGGATAGAAGTAGTGATCCTACTAATAACATAAGTGCTGTATCATTTCATCGCTTCCCAACTCCATGTCAGTGACCTTGCCTTGCTAGTTGGGAACCTGCTGTGCCGGGGCAGGGCAGGGGCACCAGCAGCACCACAGCTCCGGCATTGGACCCTCCTACCCCAGTCACCCGTTCTGGCCTTCCCTGCCCGCAAGGCCTGGCAGACACTCACACATTTAATAGCTTTTTTTCTGAACCTAATTGGATTAAAAATACTTTAATCATCCTTTTAATCCTTCTGTCTCTCAATAAATATTTCCGTAGTGTTGCTATAGACAAGGTCTATGCTAATAGGACTGTAATGGAGATGGATAGACCCTACACAGCCCAACCAGGAAATGTGGAGTGACAGGAGCAGGAACTTGAGACTTGGAAGCACTCTTCATGGGAACCTAGCTAGGCAGGGTGGATCCCAGCCCTGCATCCTGAGAAGGCTGGCAGCCCTGGCCCTGGCACACCCGTGAGAGGTAATACTTGGAAATGTACTCTGCTGACTTGGCATTTCTGAGCTTGAGCTTTCCTATGTGTGAGGCGGGGACAGGCAAGGCGATTGATTGTTCAGGGCTGCTGCCAGGTCCTATGGCTACTCTGTGGGACAAGTCACTTTTTATTACTTATTATAAAATCATTTAATGCAGACTAATGTAGGCAAAGAACATTTTTGTAGGAGTTCAAATGTTAATGTAAATTCTAATTAAAGATTTTCGAATGGTATGATAGAAGAGGCAGCCTTTGGCTTTCCTATTGTAATGCAAAGCACTCTTCCACCCTTATCAAACCACCGTTCTGTATTTCTGTTCAGTCTGGTTCAAGGCCTGTCTATTTCTTTTAAGTAGTAGTGAGGATGGGGCTGAGGTCTCATGCAGGCTGGGTAAGCTCTCTACCACAAGCCCCCAACTTATTTTATTTTTTATTTTGAGATAAAATTTTGCTAAGTAACTCAGAATAGGCTCCAACTTATGTGGTTGTAGCTGGGATGAGAGCTGCCACATGTGACAGGCCCGTTCATTCATTCATTCATTCATTCATTCAGTGTGCTATGGGTTGGACCCTGGCACTAAGTGCTACATCTCCCACCTCCTTTGTATTTTTTGAGACTGGAATTTGCTAAGTCACTCCTGCCCTCCCCAGGCCTGGGGGATAAACCTCCATGCTGAGCTCCATCCCTGAAGTCTTTAAGTGCTTGCAGATGAGCAGAATGAAGCCCATATTTCAATTTCTGATCTCTGAAATGAAAATGTTAAAATTTCATTAGGCCAGAAAGTAAAAGTTCAGAATGACTGAGAGACGCGGAAAAGGAAAGCAGCATGTTCTTATTGTAGAAGGAAGAAACACTTCAGACGGAAGGTAATTAAAATATTCACAGTGCTTACCGATGAGACCATGGAGGGACATAAGAAATGCTTGCTGTTACTTGAAAGCCTTTTGCATTAGCTAAAGTTAACAGTTCTCCATAGGTGTTAAAGGCAGACACAGAGGCAAACATTGATCTTCTCACGGAAGAAGTGGTCTCAAAAGAAGAAGCACAGCTGGGGGTGGTGGCACAAGTTTGTAATCCTAGCACTCAGGAAGCTGATACAGGAGGATCTCTGGGCATTCAAGGTCAGCTTGGGTTTCATAATGAAACCAAGGCCAGCCTGAACTACATAGCAAGACCCTGTCTCTAAAATAAAATAAAATAAAATGAAATAAAATAAAATAAAATAAAAACAAAAGCAATTCAATCTTCACCTTCCTCCTCCTTTAAGGAAAATTGCTCTTCCTACCTTTATTCTGAGTGTTGATACTATAATATTATGATTCTCCTAGAAGAGCTCATTTTTTTTTCTTTTTCTGTCAGCATGGAGAGTCTAACTCAGGATCTTGAGCTTGCCAGGCTGGCATGCAGTGCTGAGCTAAATCCCTGGCCCAGTATTATGATAACATTGAAAGACCATTTCCTTTTTTTTTTTTTTTGCACGACTGGGGATCGAACTCACGACCTTTTACTTGCCAGGCAGGCATTTGTGACATGGAGCTATTTCCCCAGCTCCTGAGAGACCATTTCTTTTGGGGGAAAATGTGAGAAAACAGGATGAATCTCTGGAGAGACACTAGGAAGGCAACCTTAGTGAGAGACCTGGTATGTCAGCAAGGCTCCGGTCATCTCTGGCTCTGGTATTCGAATCCAGGTGGATGGTCACATCCGTCTTTCCTGAGTCAGAGCTTCTCAGAGTGGATAATAAAGAAATGGTAAGGAGCAGGTTTTTCTTTTTATTTGATCATTTCCGCACCTACTTGCAACGTGGAATGCTTCTGTTCTTACGTGAGTGGGTACAGGCACATAAGACATCTTAATTCCAAACTGAGGTCATGAAAATTGAACTGCCAGCCAACATACAATATGTCCAGTTAGTCATTTAGATAGCAAACAAAAGCCTTGGGGTACCAGTGTATCTCAAAGAGAGCTTACACCATGTGCACACTGGAGATGTACATACTGCTCACTGAAATTCTCAAGTGGGCATTCTGTATTTTTAGCTGCAGTTGCTAAATCTAGCAGGGCTAGGAAGGGATGATGGCTTTTGCCTTCTCTGGAATTACCATGGTATGAGAAACCTAAGCAGCTGTCAGGGTGGCGCCAAGCTTGGCCCAGGCCAGCGCCCGGCTCGCTGCCCATGCCACCCCCTCCTGAGAGCCGCCTTGGACGGGCACAGATCAAAGAGCTCTCTAGAGAAGGCTGGCCTCCTACCTCCTCTTGCTTTGATTATGGCCTCAGTTGCTGTGTTTCCTGTGGGTTCTTCTAGACAGAGTTGGGTAGGTTTTGTTCCCCACGGTGCTGCAGTGCCCTGTACAACACACGCTGGCACTTGGTGGTTTCCTACAGAGTGATGTGTTCGGATCCTCATTTTGTCTGTTCAGGTGGGCTAAAAACGAGATCCATTTTGTAGCATTAATGTGACATTAAATGAATTATCAAGCTTAGAAATGTACTGTGGGTACGTAGGAAGAGCTCCAAATGCGGGGTGAGGGCTGTGTTCTTCTGTCAATGATTGGCTTGCATTAAAATCACCTACAGGGACAAGCTGGCTCTGACCCACTGTGTCAAAGCTCCTGATTAAGTAAGTGTGGACATAGCCCAGTGACGCTGCTGCTGCTAATTTTGGGTCTGAGTCTGTGCTTCATGGGCATGGTTTGACTGTGGCCATGCTGAGGGTAGGCGATGGGGGGGGGAATGGGGGAGAGAAAGGTGGGGAGAGAGAGAGAGAGAGAGAGAGAGAGAGAGAGAGAGAGAGAGAGAGAGCCTTCTCATTTCGGTTTATAAATGATTTGCTTGGCTGGCTGCAGCTCTCAGCCCATGCAGAGCTGTCAAGAGTGTGAAGTCTGATTTCTCTTAACTCAAGCAGGCACAGAAGTTTCTGATTTATTTCTAGCTATAATCAATACCTCTAGGCAAAAGGGATGCTCTTAGCCAGCAGGAAATCTCCAAGAGCAGGAAGGCAGCAGCCTCTACTCTAAATTCAAGGTTCTCTGCTTCACTGCAGTTTCATCTAGCATCTCCAGGGGATTGTGCGGGAAACCTCCCCACACCAAAACTCACTTGGTTCGAGGCTCTACATAAAATAGCATAATATTTGTGTATAATCTATGCACATCTGTATATTTTAAAGCTTCTGCAGATTACTTATAATAGTTAATACTATGTAAATAGTTGTCATACTGCATTATTTAGAGGACTATGACAAGAAAAATATCCAGACATGTTCACTACAGAAGCAGTAATTTTTCTGAATGTTTTGTATCTATGGTTTCAATCTGTGAATGTGAAATTGAGGCTAAAAAGATCAATGCTAGGGCTCTATTTTGCTGGCTCCCGTCTCAGCCTCTTGCAGTACTAAGTACCCGTGGTCACTTGTCACTCCACCATGGGGCATGTCCTAGAAAACAGTAAGTAACCCCATGGATTCGAAGCAAACAGTTTTTGTTCTACTAATTGACTCAGGCTTCAAGGATTAATTAAGCAGGTACCTAAAAGGATTCTCTGTTACAAACTCTTTTGCTAAGTCAATCTCATCCCAAAAATCTATGTAGGAAAAACTTGACTTTCTTCTTTTTTTTTTTGTCTTTTTGAGACAGGGTCTCGCTATGCATTTGAGGCTGGCCTTGAGCTCACTTTTGTAGCCCGGGTTGGTCTCGAACTAGCACCAATCCTCCTGCCCCTGCCTCCTGAGTGCTGGAATTACACGCATGCGCCACCAAACCCGGCTAAAACTTGACTTTCTTAATTTGTCTATTAGAGATCTACAAATTAACTAAGAAACAGATTAGCAACAAAAAGAGTCTAACATTTCTTTAACTTGTGGAAACTCCACAGAAAAGAAATGAAAAGCTTAAAGAGGTGATGAGACTTTTCTAGACCATTCTAGCAAAGATTGATAAGTTGTAGAGAAATGATAGGACAAAGGAAATGGTGGCTTGTGCTCCTCTGGCCCTGGACTGTGAGACAGTGACTAGGACTTGGATGGTGCAGGAGGGCTGCGCAGACTCACGCTGTCTCTGGAGCTGTTGGACACAGCCCAAGTGTGCATAGACTGAAGAATGGTCGGGGAGGACATGGCTGCTTCATGCAATGGCGTAGCACTCTGCCATTAAGATGGGCAAGCTTGAGCTGTTTCTGCTAAATATGTGCACCCCGAGGTCAGTCTCTGAAGTGAAATAAAGCAGACACCTGTGGGGGGGGGAAGCATGGGGGACACCATCACAATTAGACATTTATGCCCTGTTGGGAATAAATGGCGAGGCCAGCAATACTTCCTGCTTCTGCTGTTTCTCAACGGCTTTCAGCTACCAATAACGCTTATACTAAAGTGGCATTTTGGGGTACCACATGTGGAGTACTTCCGGCAATCTTTCTCAAACTTTCAAACCTCAGTGTTCATGCAGACCACTTGGGTCTGTATTTTGTGAAAATACAGACCCATTCCACAGGCCTGCATTTCTAAGAAGCCCCAAGTGGCCATGCACCTGGGGCACTTTGGAATCTCAACTGAGAGCGACTGAATGGGAAACTGGCATAGCTGGCTCTAGGTGCCCAGCACCCAGCATTAAAGCCTGAGGCCCTGCGAGGGTGAAGAGGCCCAGCTGAACCCCCACACTCTCAACGCTTCTGTGTAGTTCTCCTAGTGTGCGCTTCCACCATCCATGCGGCCTGATGGTGCTGTGTTCTTTTCTCCAGGATCCAGGACAAATGGATCTTTGCTTGTGCAAGCGCTCCAGCATCCATGTTAAATTCAAGCGAGGAGCCAAGCACTTACACAGGCCCTTTTGGAAAGGAAATGGCATACTGTTTATTCCCTCAGAGGAGAAATAGGACAAACTAGTTGAAATCAAAATTTACTGAGAATTCCCACACTCCCAGTCCCCCTGCTGTGCTTCCTGCATTTGGCTTGGGAAGTCCCTGAGCGGGCTTTACTCAGCTGCATCCCTGGCTGGGGCTGCCTCTGGCCACTCTGCCGTTCACTCTGACTTTAGTTTTTCTTCTTTCCTTCCCTGCACATTCAAGTTCCTTCAGAAAATGTCCACTCTAGGCTAATACTTCGGGACTCATGTGCATATAATCAGCATTTTGAAAAGAGCAGGCTGGCCAGATAGCTCATTGGATTCAAATGCCTACTTAGGCAGAGTGCATCAGCCAGGGTTTGATCCCCAGCATGCTGTGCCAGCCCTGTTCCCCCCACCCCAGGGGGGGCACACTTCGATGGCAGTTAAGACGGGGTGTGGTGCACACCTGTAATCCCAGTACTTGGGAGGCTGAAAACAGGAGGATCACTACGAGTCTGACCTCTGTAGTGAGGCTCTGTAGACTCTGTGCTAAATACAGTATAAGAAAAGAAAAGAACCATGAGCTTTTTTTTAAAAAATTTATTTATTTATTTTTGGTGGTAACGGGGATTGAACGCAAGACCTTACACTTGCCAGGCAAGTGCTTATTCTACTAAGCTATCTCCCTAGCACCAGAACCATGAGCTTTTGGAAGTAGTACTCTATTGTATAAAAAGCAAAAAGTCATGCAGCACATTTTCTAGACTTTTGCTTTTGTATAGAACTACCTGTAAGTTGGGCCGGTGAGATAGCTCAGCAGTCTAAAACACCTGCTTAGGCAACCACAGGGATGATGTTGCTTAGGCAACCACAGGGATCCCCAGCTCCACCCCCAGGCCAGGATGAGACAGCCATAATGTAAATAAAGTTTTTTAAAAATAATGGGGCCAGGGTGCTTGCCTGTCAAGTGCTGAGTTCCATCTCTGTTTCCACAAAAAATAAAAAAAGAAATATCTGTAAGATTTTATGAGTGTGTATCCACATATCTAAGATAGTAAATTATATTTGGCATCCCTAAGATCTAACCCTTGAATGTTATCACCCACTGTGGGGTGGGAGGGCTTAATGCACAATGATTTTTGAGGAATAGCTGGTTTAGTTATGCAAGCACCTTGAAGGCTGGGCTTTGAGACATCTGCTGTAGTTTGATATCCTTGTTCATTTTCCAAGGAGACATTGAAATATTTTCTTGTGTCCTTATTTAGGAAACTCTTGGGGCCCAGGGAGATAGCTAAGTAGAATATAATGCTTTCCTGGCTAGCACAGGTCCTGGGTTCAATCCCTGGTACTACAAAAAAAAAAAGGAAAACTCAAGTAGTTGCATCTGAACTAAATATTTGCACCCTGAAGAGAACTTGTTAATGTTGTTTGACTTTAAAATACTGATTATGAAAAAAAAAAATCCTGATGACCAGGCTCAAACCCAGACTGATGGAATGAGAGTCCCTGCAGGTGGGGCACAACCATATCACTCCCGGTCATCCTTTGATATAAATTTTCTGAGAAGGCTTTGTTGATTTCAGTAGAAATTCGCACGTATTTTAGGGAAAGGGAGTACCAAGTCAGAGGATGGAATACAAGAAAGGAAACTTCATACCATGTGAGTTAAAAGTACCACACAACAGAAAACAGATGTTTAGAACTGGAAATAATTTGTTGTTGAAGGTTGTTATGATTTGTGTCTAGCTGTCCCTCCAAAGCCTCATCATGCAGTCAAGGGGTGGCTTCTGGAGTTTTTGATTCTTGTTTTTTTTTAGTACAGGGTCTATCAGGTCTCACTACATGGATCAGGCTTGTAGTGATACTCCTGTTTTCGGTCTCTCAAGAGCTGGAATTACAGGTGTGCACCACCATACCCAGACTCAGTTGTAGTCTCAGTGCTCCCTGAGGGCGAAGTCAGCAAGGCATGATGAGGATAAAACCCCAGCTGCTACATCTGCCTAAGCAGATGCTTTAGTCCACTGAGCTATCTGGCCAGCCCATAAATTAGTATAGCCACAATACAGTGTTTGCTACCTTCTTGTTTGTTTGTTTGTGATTGATTCTTGACTCAGTGCTGGGATTATGGGTGTGAGTGCCCTGGGGCCGACACTCTGCATTACAATGTGAGGAGGGCAGAGAGGCTGGCTAGCTGCCCCAGCGGCCGCCACTCCCTCCCCTTGCTCTCTGGCTCTTCATTGCCATCCGCAGCTGTTCTCTGCCTTGTGCTACTCAGCTGCAGAGCCTCTAGCATGGATTGAAACCTCCACTGACTGTGAGCTAAATAAACCTTGCTTTCCTTCATTTTGAGTGTTGGGTATTCGTCCCGGCAATGAGTGAAAAGTCACTGAGACAAAGGTCAACTTTAATGTGTATATTGCACTTGAAGTTATTTTATAAATTACAAAGGCAGAGGAAGAAAATAAAAATCACTTAGGAACCCACCTCAAAAAGATAATCGCTGCTTACATTTTGTTGTTATTCTGTATTGTCTATACCTACCCGGCATTTAGGCCTATATTTACCTATATATGTACATATATTTGAATATGATAGAATTTTTCCAAAAATGAGACCCTAGGGCCCAGCAGGATGGCTCAGTGGTCTAAAGCGCCTGCTTAGGAAAGCTTGGGCAGCTGCAGAGACAGCGGTTCGATCCCTGGCACCACATGCTGCACCAGCCCTGCCCTCAGGGCAGGCTGAGCCGGCCATAAAAATAAATAAACAAACAAAAGTTCTGAAACAAGAAAAAAGTAAAACAAAAATGAGACCCTATAGGAAAACTTAAACACTGTGAGTGGCCATCCCCCGACTGCTAATGTGTCAGAGCCCCTTTAGGTGCACTCGGGTGCACAGCATCTGCACATTTTCTGCTCTCATCACTAGTAATTTCCGGCCCCCTCCTTTTCCCCCCTGTACTTAGGACAGGGTCTAAGGGTCAGGGTCTACAAGGTCTCACTATGTAGGTCAGACTCTAGTGACTGTCCTGTTTTCAGTCTCCCAAGCGCTGGGATTACAGGCTCACCACCACGCCATCTCAATCACTGTCTCAGTGCTCCTGGGGGGCAGGGCCACTGTGCTGTGCAGAAGCAGGGGCTTTGGGGGATGCTGTGGACTAGCACACTTGTTTAGGCTCAGTCAAATGCAGTTAGGTGCAGAGGAGCTGGGTTGCATCCCAGTTCTACAAGGGAAGCCTGCCATGCCCTGAAGGGTTGTCAGACAAAGTGAAAAAGAAGAAAAGGCCTTGTCAATTTTATGGCAGGGTGTGGTGGTGCATGCTTGTAATCTCAGCAATTGGGAAGCTGAGGCAAGAGGATCAGTGTGAGTTTGAGACCAGCCTGGGCTACAAAAGTGAGCTCAAGGCCGGCCTGAACTACATATTGAGAAACTCAGTCTCGAAAATACAAAAAAGGAAAAAAAGAAAAAAAAAAAAAAAAAAAAACACTTTGTTTTCAGAGTTATTTACTGCTCAAGGAAAAACAATTAGGATCTCACTCAAGGGAGAACAGAAACGCATCTGATGAAAGTGAAGAGAAATTTGAACTACAATTTCCTGCTTATGAAAATGACCTCGTTTATGAAACGAAGCTGAGCAATTTCTTACATTGAATATAGTAATTTAAACAAATTTTTCTTTAAGAATGAGTTATAGGAAGAATTTCTATTATGACATTGTAGGATTTTAGTGGCCATTTGTTTTAAAGCAAGACTCTGAAAGAATTGATCAAGTGCCAGAACCTCATTGTGGCGACAAATTGCTCACAATGAGTTACTTTCAAAGAAAACACTTTTGTTTTTGAAACAAATTTGTGTAAATACTAGACAGATTCTAGTACCTGTAAATCATATTCTTTGGCCATAAGCTTAGAAGGCCCAGTTTTCTGTTTAAGCCTCTTAGGTCTTTTAAAACTTTAGTCCCAGCACTTGGGAAGCTGAGGCAGGAGGATTGCTGTCAGTTCAAACTCAAACTGAAGGACATAGCGAAACCTCCTCTCAAAACACAAAAGGAAACAAGAAAAAGCAACATTGTGGCTGCAGAGTTCAGTCATGTGTCCTTGTTGCTGTGGAGACATCATCCTCCTTCCTTTCTGGGTTCTTCCTGGGCAAGCATGCAGGGCTTTACTAACTAGTTTACACTTCGTTGTTCTTCAAACTATTCATAAAAAATGTGGATTTCCCTCCTTAATTTCTCTCTTTAGAAATGCTGATTTGTCCAAATTGTCTTCAAAGTTATGATTCTTATAATAAGGTAAAGACTCTTTTCTCAGGTAAGATGTACATTGATTTACAAAGGTAGCTGCTATTATAATTGTAATTGCTTCCATTTCAAGTAATGTTATTTACAACGTGAATTATGTAAAGTCAATGAGAATAGAAATTAATATCATTTATTTCCACAAGTAAATAAGATGGCTGTCCATTTTCAAATAGCAAAGCATGTGTCTTCATTTGATTAAGTAATTCTAGAGTTCTGTTCATGGATTCAAAGAAAAATACAACAAGGAGAGAATAATCATTTGTTTCTGGAGGTACAATTCTTTTGGCTTGGTTGCTATATTTCTTTTAGGCCTATAAACAGGCCATCTCTAGAGCCAGATATGGATCATACAGAGTTTAATACACAATTTTGATACACAATTTTCTTTTTAAGAGAAAAGATTTTAAAACATTTTACTTTGAAAAATTTACATAAGACAACAACACATGATCTCAGGGCTCTTTCCTGGGCCATAGGAAGTGCCTGTCCCGTGGGGTAAGTGATGAGTGTGAGGATTAATCTTTACTAGCTTCATGGTAAGTTGACTTCTACATGCATAGACTTAGCAAAAGTGGGACCTACCCACCAGAGTGCAATGTGATTGACTTGTACATTGACTGTGGAGATTAATTTTCTTATCTAGTTATGTAGAAGAAACACTATGAACAAAGTATATCTTTATTGATGCGTCAGTAGAAGATCTTTGCTTGCCATGTGGCAGAGCATTTTGTGGGATCACCAGATGACCAACTTGAGTCCATCTGCTGGTACGATCTGTAAACTAGTGGATGACTGAGTGTCATAGTGGTTATTAAAAAACAAGAAGGAAAAAAAATTCAAAGCAATTAACTTTTGCTTCATTATATAAACTTAAAAAAAAAACTGTTCTGAATTGTTAAGTAATGAGTTTTACAAACATCACTTATATTATTAGTGGTAACGGTTGAGGTGGAGAGGATTGCGCCTTCTCCAAGCTGCCCAGCGGGAACCACCAACAGTGTGGTGGAACTCGTGGCCCTCTCCAAGATCACGACTCATGCGGCCTGCAGAGGTCAGCCCACGCATCTCCCTGGGCTTATGGACTGGTTTGGTGATCCACTGGGTGTCAGGATTTCTCCTAATGGCTGTGTGGAATGGATCAACAAGGATAACCTCACAGAATGTGTGTGTGGAATCTTCACCGACCCAGGAGAATGTAGAACTGTCAGAGCCCCACAGGGGCATCCGGCTCGCTCCTCAACAACAGACTGAAGGCTTCGTGCAAACTTCAGCTGGTTAGCGCCATGACGGACAGGCTTTGCTATAAGTCGCTCCCTTAGGAACTGGACTTTCGCGGATACCATGGCGCCACGCGAATCCTGTATATGACGTACCTTTGCTTGGGCTTGCATCCCAGTCTTCGAGCTTTGTCAGGCCGGGTGTGGTGAGGAGTTCTGTGGAGCGCCGAGAGCTGGCGGTGCTGCCAGCAGCCGGCCCACAGCAGAAAGCGCATCACATTGGACGGCTTCTTCCTCCACAGCTCCTGGATATACTTGTACGCACCCATCTTGGCTTACCTGATGCCTGCCACCAGACAAAAAGGAACCAATTATGTAAACTTTGATGAAGATCTTCAAATGTATTAGTTATATCACATTGCACACTGTTTTGATTACATTGATGGATATGTTAGCAATAATACAAGGTAGTTTATGCCAAGGCAGTTTATTCTTACTATGTAAATACTAACACAAAGTAGTTTAGCAGAAATATGTCCTCATAGTGACATATTTGTGTAATGTCAGATTCATGGGTGTCCATTTGAAGAAGCAGATGGAGGCCATCTTATTAAAAGAAATGCCTTGAAAGTCAAAGTAAAACTCCTGCATTCAACATCAGTGTTTCTCAGAGTGTGTGTCTACACTGGCTGCTTTGGCCTCAGCTGGGGACTTGCTAGGACGGTAAATTGCCCCCACCAGATGAGTCTGGTCTCATAGGGGGCGTTGTGCCCTTAATCCTAATAAGCTACAGATTCCAGGAAGGAGCGTAAAGTGACTATTCCAAAAGATGAAGGTGGCAGCTGTGGGCTCGATAGATTGCACACACAAAGAAAGATTGGCAGCAAGGAAGTCTATTTTTTACAATAATGTCTTAATTGGCATAATATATATAAATTATAATACCTGCTGCTCAATTCCAGCTGTTCTTTGTCAGGCTTTTAGCATCTTTTTATGTGACAGCATATTAAGCTGTGGCAATGTACCTTAGTGAGTCTGCTTAACTTATTTAACAATCAACCTAATGCTTTCATTTTATTATGGTGAAAGCTAATTTAAGGACTTAGTAACTCGTGGGAGGATACCCCATCTTTTGCACAAAATACGATAAAAATTCAGAGAACTCATAAATATACATCAGAGAGATAGGAGGACTACTTTTAGACGAAGCATTTGGGTGTTATTTAGGGAGTTTCCAAAGAGATTCTCCTCAGACATCAACAGTTCAAGTGAGTGTGTGCACAGTGCAGTACTATGCGGGTTCTGAGGAAGGAGGCCGGAGCGTGGAGAGAGGAAAAGAGCTTATTCTGAAAAGTAGATGCCAGAGGGCGTAGGAGAATGACAGGAAGAGAAGAAAGCACAAGTGTTACAAGGAAGTTAAAACAGAATGTGTCTCCAAAGTCAGTCACATCTGTCAGGGAGGAGGTCTCTCCGTCAGCAGAGCCAGGCCCGGGACCCAAGGACTGCACGCGCTGGTAATGAGTTCCGCAAGGCAGTGGCCGCGGAAAAGCACGCTGCCCTGCCTCAGGCAGGGGCTGGCTGTAAGGCTGCGAGACGGCGCCTTTTCAGCGCTTTCCTGAGATGGAAATCCTGGCCCTCTTCACATACCCACCCACAGAAACCCTGCTATGTGAGAACTACGTGGCAAACGTACCGCGGAACCCCATGTGTGAAGCGATACTATTTACCCAAGGGTTTCCCAATTTGAGAATAACGCAATTTGACAGAAGAGACAGGTTGATGAAATGTCTGCGGTGTCTTTTTTTTGTTTTGTTTTTTGGCAGTCGAGTTGAAAGGGTAGGATATAGCCATGGGAAAGCCAAGAGCCGGCCATGATTTCTGGCTCAGTAACTGACATCCTGTGTGATTCAGGGCAAAAGACATGGATGGCTTCAGCCTCAGCTTGTTATGGAAGCTGCAGCCAGGGAGGGATGAGGGTGGGGGAGTTGGGCCAGGCTCCGCATGCCCCTTCCGGTAGATTAAGGAGTTATCCAGCAGGGAAAGTCCGAAGCGCAGCACGTGGCAGCCTCCCCTAGGGCATCTGTGGAGTGCTCTTTTCACGAGCAAATCCTGGATTTCCTTTAGGTTGACCCAGCATGGAGCAGCTTGTCACAGTAGGGTGGAGGCACCGCAGAGTGTGATAAGAAAGAAGACTCTTAGGATAGAGCTGGTCTGACTCTGAAATAAACGGGAAAAAGCGTTCGTAAGCTGCAGCAGCCTGGCTCAAGCAGGGCAGGGTGCGGCCACCACGTGAAGGCGGGGCTAAGCGGAGTGATTAGACCAGCACCACGAACTGGGAGCTCCTCAGTGCCAGGCACAGAGCCAGTGCCTCCACTCCATGCACCAGTCCATCTTAGTTGTCAGCCTGACTGCACCGCTGCCCCACCTAAGCTGCCTTAGGAGGTGGGACCCATGGGAGAGGCAACTGGGCGCTGCCCTTTGGAAGGTGTGTCAGGTGTGTGTCTGACCCGGGCTCTTCCCCCATGTTCTGCAAGCCAGCAGCTTTGCTCCATCCTGCCCTTCTATATATAATATATATATTATACTAAGTATATATTGCATATCTTTCCTACAGGGAGTCACTACGCAGCTCGGACTCGTAGTGATCATCTTAAAGAGTTTTTATTTTATTTATTTATTTATTTATTTTTCTTGTTTCAGAACTTTTGTTTGTTTATTTATTTTCATGGCTGGCTCAGCCTGCCCTGGCGCAGCATGTGGTGCCGGGGATCGAACTGCAGTCCCTGCAGCTGCCCAAGCTTTCCTAAGCAGGCACTTCAGACCACTGAGCCATCCCGCTGGGCCCTCGTAGTGCTCATCTTGCCTTGGCCTCCCAACACTGAGGTTACAGCCATGTGTCACCAGTTTCTGTGGTGGGCACGGTGTGCCCTGCACAGTACTACGGTTGGAACCCGGGTCCTTGCGCTTGCCAGGCAGTTGCTTAGACCGCTGAGCTATCTCCCCAGCACCTTCTCCTTGTTTGAACTGTGGGTGTTGGGGTTTTTGCTTCAGCAGCGGGAATGCTAATGGACTGAGTTCACACAGTACCTGTAGAGAATACTATTGTAATCTCTAATTTACATGTGAAGGAAGAAAGGATAGCATGCTCAAGGGCTGGGCATGCAGACCAGCCACAAGCATCTCTCAGTTGTGGAAGCCGGAGGAAGAGGTGGAATTCCAAGTTTAGATCAGTATGCTTCTGACCAGCTTCCTCTGAGGAAGCTAGCCAGTCCCAGAACACCGTGGGCCGTCTGCCACACCCAGACCCCAGCAAAAGCAGCTGCCCAAGTCTGCTTCTCTGTGCAGACTGCCTCTACCACACTGCTACTGACCAGGAGCTGCCAGCAGAACTGCTGGCTCCAGGACTGAGGGCGAGCTGGTACTGTCACCAAACCATGGCCTTACACAAACTCTATTTACTCAACAGAGTGCAAAGGGGAAAGTTTGTGATTATGAAGCTTGTTTGAGCCAAGCAGTCATACAAACTAGATAGTCTTGTTGTAGGTAGTTAAATTAGATAGAAATATTATAGGCAGTTTGACAGAGCCAGGCCCTCAAGCACAACATGCAAGACAAGGAGACTTTACAACTAGAGAGACACACTCCTTTGCTGTGGGCTAGATCTCAAGACAAGAGTAAACAAAAGCAACTACATACTTCCTTAAGGGAAGTATGCTAAATAAATATCAATCACCTTGAAAGAACCTGGAAAGAGTCAGGAGCCCAAGCACAACAGACCTTTTTTTTGTTGTTGCTTTTTGAGACTGGGGTTCAAACTCACAACCTTGCACTTGCCAGGCAGGCACTTGTGGAACAGAGCTATCACCCCAGCCCCTCATAAGTGGTATTCTTGCTCGCTTGTTATGTGACTTGCTTTCCCATTGAATCCCTATTTTAATCTATTTTACCTGAACAATGGTGCTTGTAATCTCATTGGTTGACCAGTTTTGTCCCACCTCCTACCCACCTAAGCCAGTTCTCATGTCTTCTCCACAACCTTAGACCCGCCTCACCACATGGTTTTCCTCTATAAAAGTCCCTGGAAGAGACAGCTTCCCGGGGACCACCTGCTCGGAAACCCCCCTCCTGTCTCTCTCTGACTGGAGCTTTTTTCCCCTAATAAATCTATTCCGCTCGTAACTTCTGTTTGTTCCTAAAATTCATTCTTCAGTTTTACAGAACACGAACCCATCCCAGGTACTTTTCAGATTGGGGATCATTTTTCCCCTGTATCATTTTGGAGGTCATCTACCAGGGTTCGTTTTTCACTCCCTTCGTCAGTCTGACCCAAAGTCACGAACCCCTCTCTGGGAACAGTTCCAGACATCTCCCCTCCACCTCTCACCCCACACGGAAAAGAAAGCCCACCTGTGAATGTAAGTTGGTGAGCTTTTTCCAATTCAGCAGCATCTTCAGGGAAGCAAGTGTGGGTCAATTCTGAGAAATGCTGCTTCATAATGTACCAGAAACTTTAAAAAAAAAAAAAATTATTTATTTATTTATTTATTTATTTATTTATTTATTCATTGTTTCAGAACCTTTATTTGTTTATTCACTCATTTTTATGGCTGGCTCAGCCCACGCCCTGAGGGCAGGGCTGGCGCAGCATGTGGTGCCGGGGATCGAACCTTGGTCCCTGAAGCTGCCCAAGCTTTTCCAAGCAGGCGCTGTAGACCACTGAGCCATCCCGCCGGGCCCTGTACCAGCAACTTTTATATCACAGTGCTTGTGTTTGTGTTTACAGAAAGATCGGCAAAGGTTATGGTGTGTTGCGATCATTCTCCTGGTAATCTTTTTTTTTTTTTTGGTATTATGACAGGCAGAGTGGGGGAGGGGCTGGTACAGCGTGTGGTACTAGGGGTCGAACCGTGGTCCCTGCGGGTTTTCTAAGCTTTCCTAAGCAGGTGCTTTAGACTACCTAACCATCTTGCTGGCCCATCTCCTGGTAATCTTTTGTTTTGAAGAATACAAATATTAAAATGAATCAGGGTGGGTGAGATAGCTCAGTGGACTAATTGCCTGCTTAGGCAAGCTCAAGGAACAGGACTGGATCCCTAGCATCACATGCTGCCCTGGCCCCATCTCCAGGAGCCCTGAGCTTCTACAGAGTCCAGGCATGGTGGTGCACACCTATAATCCCAGTACTAGGGAGGCTGGAAACAAGGAGGATTGCTACAAGTTTGAGCTGCATAGTGAGACGCTATACCACATACATTAAAATGAAATGAAATGAAATGAAATGAAATGAAATGAAATGAAATGAAATAAAATGAATCCTGTTAATATATATTCACTTAAACTGGGATAATAAATTTCAGATTTCAAAGAGAATTCAAGCCCCTGGCCCTGGATACTGTGAACCTAAGCCTTGTGACATAAACCTTTGAACAAACTGGAATTTTAGAGCTGGAACTGTGTGTGTGTGTGTGTTTTGAGCAGGGTCTCTCGATGTAATTCAGGCTGGCCTTGAGCTCACTTTTGTAGCCCAAGCTGGTCTCGAACTCCCAATGATCCTCCTGCCTCAGCCTCCCAAGTGCGGGGATTACAGGCTTGCACCACCACATCCAGCATTTAATCACAGAAATAGTGTTTGTTTTTTTTTTTTTTTTTGCAGAACTGGGGATCAAACTCAGGACCTTGCACTTGCCAGGCAGGCACTTGTGCCCCTGAGCTATGTCCCTGGCCCAGAATTAGGGTTTTGTTGTTATTGTTTATTTGTTTTACTGGAGCCAGAAATTGAGCTTAGACTTTAATGAGCTATATCCCCAGATCAAAATTAGAGTTTTATACAGGAGAAAGCTAAAATATAGCAGTCTAATAGAATCACAAAGCATGAAAACAGAAATTGGTCTACTCATTATGTATTTGATTTTTTGATTTTTTTTTTTTTTAAGACAGCCTCTTAGTATGTAGTTCAGGTTCAGGCTGGCCTTTTTCTCACTATGGAGCCCAGAATGGTCTCAAATTTGTGGCTGTCTTCCTGCCTCAGCCTTGTGAGTGTTGGCTGGGATTATAGGTATATGTCATCATGCCTGGCTGATATGCTATTTAATGTAATGTTTTTGTGCAAAAATGAAACTTGTGGCATATGAAACTGGACATCTACTCAATACTTTCAGTACTCTACTTGCTAGATTTATCAGATCTATTTGATAAAAGCAAAAGAATTAGGGGAATATATTTATTTTAGTTGTCAGCATAAATATTTCATAACATAAGATCTTCCTTCCAGATCTGAATGTTGGCTCTAACTGCATTTATGCTTTTTTTTTTTTTTTTCTTCTCAGAACCGGGGTTCAAACTCAGGACCTTGTACTTGCCAGGCAGGCACTTGTGCCCCTCAACTATCTCCCCAGCAGCCCTTCATTTATGCATTTTGGACAAACATTTTTATCACACTTGAATGAAGGCTAAAGAAAGCTGTGGTTTATACTGGGTGATTCTGCTGGCCACCTTGCAGTTAGCAGTTCTCACAAGAGCTGGGGATGGTGGTACACAAGTAATCACAGCCACTCGAAAGGCTGAGAAATGAGGACAGAGTTCTAGGCCAGCCAGCATAACTTAGGAACACTCTGTCTCAAAAACAAAGCAGAAAAAAAAAAAAAATTATGAAGACAATTGAAGTCTTTTTTTTTTTTTTTTTTTTTTTTTTTTTTTGTCTTTTTGAGACAGGGTCTTGCGATACAGTTCAGGCTGGCCTTGAGCTCACTTTTGTAGCCCAGGCTGATCTCGAACTCTCACCAGTCCTCCTATCTCAGCCTCCTGAGTGCTGGGATTACAGGCGTGAGCCACCACGCTTGGCTTGTAATCTTTTATTCTAATTTTTATGTCTATGTTCACATATGAAAAATTTATTATTATATGCCATTTAAATATGTCAAAGTGTAGCATAGAATTTACAGACCATGACATAGTCCTTTTTCTATCTGAAAGGATGAAACTATACTTGCTTTTACTAACCATTTTCAAACACTAAAGCAATTTACTTTTTAAAAAATGGGATAATCTCTATATAGTCTTATTTTAGGAATCACTGAAGATAATAACCAATTATATCCATTTTGGAAGGGAGAATACTATGTAAGGACAAAGCATTTCTGCTATTTTCTTCTGTATGTCATGTGGAATGAAAACTTTTTAATGATGCATAAATTTTAAAAATTATTTTAAAAATTATTAAGCCAATGTTTACTGAGCTTCTGACAATTTGGTACTGTAAGTTTAAGGTCTATTAATTCTTTTCTCAAATGTTTAAAACTCATGACATATCTGAAAGGCAAATTTGGCATTAAACCAGCACTTTACCACTGTCAGCTCTGCAGAGCCAATTTATAATATTCCCGGAAGAGTAGGCTGCGCTCCTCTTTGCCTCTAACATCATTAGCAGCCCTGACAGAGAGGCACTAATTCCAGAATTGTGCCTGTTGTTGTTGACATGTAAAGCAGAAAGGACTGAGCCTGACTGTCAGATGTCAAGCTGTGTTCTCGTCACTGAGAAATAAAAATCCCACACAGTTTGACTTGTAAGGAGGGGCCCAGGCGATCAGCACAACACAGGTCAGGAAAGAAACTAGAAAGGCATGATTCTGGCACCTTTTTCAGAATCTTGTATTTTACTAAATATCTTAAGGCAGGGTTGGAGAAAGCAAGTGTAAATGGAAAGAATAAAGTTACTTTAGGAACAGGGGCTGGGGAGATAGCTCCGTGGCACAAGTGCCTGCCTGGCAAGTGCAAAGTTGTGAGTTTGAACCCCGGTCCTGCAAAACAACAACAACAACAATGAAAAAGGAGCTAAAGATTCTTTGGGAACAAATAATAACAGAAAATTTTAATATTGTAAGAATTCCTGGGCCCAGCAGGATGGCTCAGTGGTCTAAAGCGCCTGCTTAGGAAAGCTTAGGCGGCTGCAAGGACTGGGGTTCGATCCCTGGCACCACATGCTGTGCCAGCCCTGTCCTCAGGGCAGGCTGAGCCAGCCATAAAAATAAATAAACAAATAAATAAACAAACAAAAGTTCTGAAACAAGAAAAAAGTAAAATAAAAAATTCTTAAAAAAATATTGTAAGAATTCCATTTCAGTCTTCTTTCATCTTTTACAGAAAGAAGAACCCCGCTGTTTCTCAGTGCGTCTGCGTGTTCTAGAAGATGCACGTTTGCAGGACTGTGGTGCTTCTGGCCTCGAAGGCTCATTTTGGAGAGGTTATAGGCACCTCCATCCGAATGAGGCTCATAACTCCTAACTTGGGTTCCGAAGTGAGACACACACTCTTCTCCATGTTATAGCTTGTTTTCCAAACAGAGCTTTGATAGCTTCTGTTGCAGGACTCAAACACAGACTCCCCCCGCCCAAGAGTCTTCTATATTCTTCAGTTACAATCTTCCTTTACCTTGGTGCGTCTAGGTGATAAAAGACCTTGTGGGTTGCTAACTCGGTATCAATTTTTCCTACTTTTCTTCTTAATCTAACCCTGGTTTATTACTTTATTAATTCCTGCCCACTGGAAAACCATTTTCCCCTTTCTTCCCTACCTTCTTCACCTCTTCCTCTCCTAGCATACTTTTTAGTTCAAAGAGCTCATGCGGCAGCTGGAGGTCACTGATGTGTAAGTAGAAGTTGTTAGTTGGCACTTCTAAGCTAGCCCTTTAAAAATTAAAACCATATTCAACGTGTGACACCCCCTGCCCTTTGTCTTCCCCTACTTCCTGCTCAAAATGAGGTCATGGAGTCAGGCAGTCATGTGGAGGTGCTCAGGACATGGACTCACCTTCAGCCCAGCCTGAAATAAAAAAAAGACTGCATTTCCCACCTGCTTCTTGAGGCTGTACTACTAGCTCTAGATAGCTTTTGTCCAGATGTGTGGTTACAATTAAAATAGGATGCACAATGTCCCAAATTTGTCTGCATTCCCCCTTTCCCTTTCCTGTTACAGACAAATTCACTTCTTATTCCAGGAATATTTTCAGAAAATTCAGAAGCAAAAAAATACGAGTCTTTAATGAGTGGTATTTCCCCAGGCTAACTTGCTTAATTATGAGGATGTTTAGTTAATATACAAATTATGAAGCTTGAAATAATTGGCTCTGATCAGCATCCTCATTATTATCATTAAAGAGATTTTTATTCATGACTCATTTGCATGAAGAAGCTTGCGTGGCTGTTTACCTGGTGAATGGCTTTGTGTGCTGGGAGCCACTCTCAGACTTGGAAATCATTAAGGAAAGAATTTATAAATGAGTGACTTTCTCTGAGCTGTCTCAGCACAGTGAGGCTGTTTTTGTGAGGGCTGTGACAAATAATCTTTAAGTAAGACTAGCTATTTAGGAATATTTGATATGATTTAATATCTTCATAAAGTAAAGCAAATTCAAACTTGTCACATCATTACATCGTTTATAATAATGTCGTTCTCCCTCTAATTCCTGTGTGCTTTCTGGAGTGGGTTAGAAAATGATGGAATTACAGTTAGCAAGCTGGGAATTTCTTTTCACTCTGGGGATGCCCATGGGTGTTTCACATTGAGAATATCATCTGTTCTGTTTTTTGAAGCAGAAAAAAAAGTTGACAACTGCTTTATACACAAAGAACAAAACCCTTTAATGAGTACATTCAGCAGCACCTACCCGGCTGATGGGGATTCTGTTCAAGTTGATTCTCAGTGGCATCGGGGTGGGGGATTTGGCCGCAGATCCTCTGGGACAGATCATTATCTCAAGGGCAAAGGCCCGGAGGTTTTCTGTGTTTACAAGAAGTGATGTGAAATAAAAATTGAAAAACATTTTTGTAGAGCCTGCCTGCACGTGGTGTCTCCTTCCAAATAATTGGTCTCTACATACAAATAATTAATTGGGAGTGATGATCTGAATTTTTACTGAATCAAGATGTCTTTGGAGACTGTGTTGAGGCCCAGTGGGGACAAGGACTGTGCTTGTCTTCCTGGCCTTTGGACCGCACGCTCCTTGTCCCCTTGACTTCTCTTGTCCGAGCCTCACTCTTTTGTTGACTCAAACTCTTCCCTTGCGCTCCTTTCGATTCATCTCCTGGCCAATTCCTCTGCACTGCTCTTCCATGCTGGACATTATGCAAATTTGAATTTCTTTCTAATCTGTATTAGTTGGGATTACCTTCAATTGGAAACAGCAGTGAATTTTCAAATAACAGTGGCTTAAACAATACAAAAGTTTAATTCTTTTCCAAGTAGAGGGAATCCAGAGGGGTTTAGCCAAAGACTGACAAGTTTCTTTCTAGTCCCTGCTCTAACTTCCCCAAACATGATCTACACATTCACATTTCAAGTAAAATAGAACTTCCTGCCTTTCAAGATGGTGTCTAGGAAGTACTAGCAAACACCGAGGTTCTATGGCATTAGCTACAATTTTATGTTGCTGCTGTTGAGGCAGGGATGGGCAGGGCTGGGGGAGGTTTGTCACTTGCCATCCTGGCACCTAGCATCCTGCAATCTCAACCTTCCTAGCAGTTGAGATTGTAGCAAACATCATCACATCTGGTTAGGCAGAACTTCCTTTACATGGTCATTCTAGCTTCAAGCAGGGCTGAAAAGTAAAGCCCTATGTTTGGGTTGATGAATGCCTTGAAGGAGTCAGGACTCTGCTAACAGGCAAATGGAGCGTGGCTACGGAGAAACAATTAACTGTCTCGCTGCCGTTGGCAGATAGCCGTAATTGAGGGGATGGCTATTTGTAAATGCACTGATCTCAACATATGGGCTGTAACCTTTGTCCCACATAGTGCCTGAAGTGCTTTTTTCAGTTCCAAGGGATTTATGGAAGCCAGATGGTGGCCAGTTACCAGGCATCATGGTTCACTTGTCTCCCTGCTTTTGTTTATCTTATTTTATAGGTGAAAGGGCTTTGATTTATCTTTTTTTTTTTTTTTCCTCCCAGGCCTCATTCTGTTTACTGAAATTGTTCAGCAGGTAAGATACACCTCTCCTTCCCTTGTCATGTTGCGTAACACCATACTTACTTATTTCTCAAGAGTATCAGGATGTTCACGATGAATGTCTGGTAAGGATATCAATCATTTTATCATGCCAGATACTAAAAAGTACAGGTTTCTATCTAGACAAGGAATACAAATATCATGCCAGAGAAAGTAATTTAAAAACAGAGAGAGAGAGAGAGAGAGAGAGAGAGAGAGAGAGAGAGAAAAGGTTCTTCCATAACCTCTCTTCTCTATAAAGAATGCCACTTTAGGGGTCACTAGTGGCAATTACTAAACACAGACCACTGTTTTCTCTCAGAGAGTGAGGAAAGAGCCAGAATCCCCTAGCCCCTCACCATCCAATGGCAGCCCTCCTACCTACCCAGGAAGAGTCATAGTAGGCTTAATTATTATTCCAAACTTCCTGAATTCTCCTACCAGAAACTTTCAGTACTTAAAATATTTATTAGCACCCATTCTATTCATACAAAGACTAGGTTTTCAGGCATAGAATAAGAAGCAGTAAATCTGAAAGTAAGTTATGAAGCAAAAGCAAGCTCATGCTTCCTCCCAATAATCTTGATTGGACCTTTGAGATTATGAAGGGGAAAAATATGGAATTCCCAGCCTGCTAAAGGTCAGATACACTGCTTTCTTGCTCCCCAAATTTGCAGAATAATTTTTAAAGAACAACAGAAGTTGAGGAGGAAAATATACTGCGGCATAGGAAGAAGGTTAGGAATGGCTGCAGACAGACAGGAGGGGTTCTGAATAGGTTGGCCATGGGAATAAAATTAATGCAGCTACCTAGGAAGATACAAAAATAATTCTCTTCCTTCAATTATTGGAAGAGTCATGTTTGCATAATTTATTTTGAACAGTTTGACTAAAATTTTACACTGTTGTCTAGAAGTAGATTTATTTATTTATGATTTTTAAGAGTTTATTTATTTATTTAAAAGGTTTTTAAAAAGATTGCACTGCCATGTTCACTAGTCATTGCCACAAGGGTGGAGAGGTGCTCCGTAATCCCCATGGGATTTTCTTTATTCAACTTAATTCAGTTCAGTGCAATCAATCAATGAAATCCAATTTAATTAAGCACTGATCAATTCTATGGAGGAGGTGCGAAAGAGGCTGTTTTTATTTGAGGAGGATATACAGGTACACACAAGGGAGCTGCGTAACACGGGTTGTGTCTCAGTGCTGGCATGGCTGTCACAAGACAGATCTGTGCCTGTGTTGCCATGCCTGCTTTCCTTACGGCTGGCTTTGTGGAGTGGAGTCTGTGCAATTCCCCGAGACGACGCCTGATACAGACACATCACACTTTCACACAGGTGTAAATCTGAGGAAATAATTAGTGGAAGACAAGTAAGTCAGTACCACATCAACATTGTATGTATGAATGAATGCAGTATATCATAGTCAAATTAACATTAATGGTCATTGTTGGGGCCAGAGATATAATTCAGAGGCATAAACACCTACCTGGCAAGCACAGGACCCAAGTTTGGTCCTCCTTCAGTCTCCGCCCAGATGCCTGGGTACCCACTGTGTGACCCTGGCTCAGGTGTGGTGGCACATGCCTGTAATCCCAATACTTGGGAGGCTGAGCCAGGAGAATCTCTGTGCGTTTGAGACCACCTGGGGCACTACAAAAGGGAGCACACAGCCAGCCCGAACTGCACAGTGCAACCCTGTCTCAAGAAATAAAAAGTGGATGAGGATGTAGCTGCACCGTAAAGCACCTCTGGATTAACTCCTAGGGACAGCCAACCAGCCAGCCAGGCAACCGAGAACAAACAAACACAAAACAAATATGACAGCAGTCAAAAAGCTACAAATTCACTACATGGCACACTTTCTATTAAAGAAATTTTAATATTAAATTAGTGATGTTTTAGGAGTTACTCATGGCCACTACTTAATGTTTTGACTTGTTCATTATTTCTCTTTCATTTCATTCCAGTTTTCCTGAAAAATTAAGAAGTCTTGCTAGTGTAAGTATAATTTAAGAAATGAAATTTGGCTTTTACACTTAGATGAAGAAGAGGTGTGCTCACTGTGGCTCTGAAACAGAATGTCCTTCGGTCATGCCATAGCCAGCACCACTGAAATTATGCCACCCAAGACTCACTCAGCATGCAGGGTTCTAGTGCAGTGCCACGCAGGGCATCCTCAACAGTCTTTGAAGGCTTTAAGTCTTATTCATCATGGTAATAGCATCAGATGGAGCCTGAGATTTAAGAGAAGCTCTGTCCTGACAGTAGAGCTATAAATATGAATGTTTACTTATTTATGTATTTTGCCTTTTTTAAGACAGGGTCTTGCTATGCAGTTCAGGCTGGCCCTGAGCTCACTTTTGTGGCCCAGGCTGGTCTCAAATTCGCACTGATCCTCCTGCCTCAGCCTCTCAAGTGCTGAAATTGCAGGCATGCGCCACCATGCCCAGCTTATAAATATGAACGTTCATCAGAGAAACAAGATAGAGCTGAAGCTTCCAGTTGTTGATTCCAAGAAAGGGAAAGGAGGCCAAATGGCATCATCTTTCACTCAGAGGCATGGCACAGCTTTGCCAGTTGGTTTTCAGTTTCAGCTGACTTCTAGCTGACTTCTACAGGAGACAGGGTCAATGATATTTGTGTCTACCTCAAAACATGCTATGAAGGTAAGTTGAGATAACAGATGTGAGGTACTTTGGGTAATGCCAAACACAAATAGTCATGACCCAAGGATCACTGGAGTAGATTAGAAGATGCAGAAACAGCTCCAACACACTCAGCCACCTCCTCTTTGACAAAGGAGCCAAAGACCTTCACTAGAGGAAAGATAGACTCTTTAATAGATGGTGCTGGGAAAACTGAACCTCCACATGCCTAAAATTAAACCTAGACCCATATGGGGCCCGGCGGGATGGCTCAGTGGTCTGAAGCGCCTGCTTGGGAAAGCTTGGGCAGCTTCAGCGACCGCGGTTCGATCCCTGGCACCACATGCTGCACCAGCCCTGCTCTCGGTGTGGGCTGAGCTGACCGTAAGAATGAGTGAATAAACAAACAAACAAAGGTTCTGAAACAAGAAAATAAATAAATAAATAAATAAATAAATAAATAAATAAATAAAACCTAGACCCATATCTTTCACCATGCACTAAACTAAAAACAAAATAGACTAAAGTTCTTTTTTTTTTTTTTTTTTGGTCTTTTTGAGACAGGGTCTCACTATACGGTTCAGGCTGGCCTTGATCTCACTTTGGTAGCCCAAGTTGGTCTCAACTTGTACCAATCCTCCTGCCCCAGCTTCTCAAGTGCTGGGGTTACAGGTGTGCGCCATCACACCTGGTCAAAGTTCTAAATATTAAGCAGAAAATTAAATCTTCTGGAAAAGAGAGCAGGTAAAACTCTTGAAGTCATTAGTGTAGGCAAAGACTTTATTAATGAAAACCTATCACACAAACAATGTCAAAAATGAACTGGGATCTCATTAAAACAGCCAGAAAACACACCAACAGAGCGAAGAGACAAGTCACTATGGGAAAAAGTTTTTACCAACTGTTCTTAAGATGAAGGAGTAATATCTTGAATATATCCGAAACTTAAAAAATAAAAAAAAAAAAAAATCAAAAGAGCCCATCCAGAAATGGGCATTTTGAAATGAGCAGATATCTTTCTGCTGAAAAAATAGAAACAGCAATAAATATATGAAAAGATATCCAGTATCACTGACCATTTGATCAATGCCAGTGAAAAAAACAGACATTTAATCTCACTCAGGAATGAATGGATGTCAGCAAGAAATCAGCCAATAACAAATGCTGGGATGGCTGTAGGGTACAGGAACCCTTCTCCACTGTTGGTGGGAGTGTACACTGGTGCAAACACTGTAGAAATCAGTGTGGAAATCTTTTAAAAAGTAAAAGTAGAGAGAACTGGGGAGTTAGCTCTGTGGCACCAGTACCTGCCTGGCAAGTGCAAATTTGTGAGTTCCAATATCGGTCGCACAAAAAAAAAAAAAAAAAAAGTAAAACTAGAAGTTTCATTTGACCCAGCTATTCCTTTTCTTGGTGTTCTCCTAAAAGAATTAAAAGCAGCATGCCCCAGTGGCATATACACACCTATGTTTATACTGGCGCATTTTGTGACCTCTAAATCTTGGAAACAACCTAAATGTATATTAACCAGTGGATAAAGAAGATGTCTTTTTGTTTGTTTTTAATACAATGTAGTACTATTCAGACATAAAGAAAGATAAGCTTGAGTCACTTCTAGCTAAATGGATGTACCTTGAAACCATACTTTTTTTTTTTTGTGGGACCAGGGTTCAAACTGACGACCTTGCACTTGCCCAGCAGGCACTTGTGCCTCGGAGCTATCTCCCCAGCCCCTGAAACCATACTCTTAAGTGACGTAAATCAGATGCATGTGCGAATACTGCAGTGCTTCTCTAGTGTAAGAAACCAAGATTTAAATAAAGACCCAAATGCACAATAGATATTGGGAAATGGGAAGAATATATTCAAATGAGAAGAGTAACAAGGGTGAGGGGGAAAGGAAAGAAGGGACAAAAACAAGAGAATAGGAGAAAACAAAGAAAAACAAAACTTTTGTGAAAAAGAAGAGGCTGGGAGATAGCTCAGTAGAGTAAGTGTCTGCCTGGCAAATGCAACGACTTGAATTCAATCCCCAGTTCTGAAAAAAAAAGAATGTACAGGTGCAAATTCTTTATGTTGGATGTTATCATATGTATCTAAAATGTACCAATAAAATAAAAAATAATAAAAAGGAACACAATCATGAATTCCAGTTAATAATAATAATGTTATGCAATAACAATAAAGACCTTTTAATGTCAATAATGTCCTTTTACCTTCCTTTCATTTATTATTATTTTTTAAATGTATTTGGTTGCTGCTCTACACAGCTTAGTCTCATAATGATACTCCTGTTTTCAGCCTGCCCAGCTCTGAGATTGCAGGCTTATGCTACTAGGCCAGAACTCCCTGGCTGGCTCAGTCCACTCTGGGAGTAGGGCTGGGCTGCCATAGCATGTGGTGCAGGGGATCGAACTGGATTCCTTGCACTTGCCTAAGTAGGCATTTTAGTCCACTGAGCTATCTTTGGCAGCCTCCATTTATCTTTTGATATCTATTGCTGAATCCGTTGTAAACCTTGCATGCAATAGATATAAAATATCCGCAGTGAATTGACTGAGGCCTAAGTGGATAGCAGCTTGTTTATACCCTCTTATGAATGCCAATTGTACCTGGGCCCTTGACGGTTAACAGCAAGACAAAGCACCTCCAAAAACATGGCTAACATAGGGCAGAATAGTAGCTACTCTATGGCCTGTGATTTTTCTTCTATAGCTTATGTTGTGTACTTCATGGAGTGGGTTGCCCAACTCTCCTCTGAACCTATTCATAGGATTTGTAACTCCTTTTTTTTTTTTATCTTTTTAAAACAGGGTCTTGCTATGCAGTTCAGGCTGGCCTTGAGCTCATTTTGTAGCCCAGGCTGGTCTCAAACTCGCCTCAGCCACCCAAGCGCTGAGGTTGCAGGCATGTGCCATGCAACTGCTTTTGTATTTTATTAAAATTTATGGGAACCAAAAAAAAAAAAAAAATTTGAAAAAGAAATTTGCTATTTTAATGGAAACTAAAGTATTAAAAGGTATTATAAATACCTCAGACCTTATATTTCCTAAAGAAAGCACAGTTAATTAGATATGGTGGATATCACCATGATTATTGGGAGGACAGCTATCTTAAAAAATCTAGAAATATTTTGCTTTCTACTTCATAAATGTGTTTAAGTTTTTATCTACAGGAAAGAAAACCTATGTGGGACACATTTCTGGCGTTATTGATATAAGAAAGCCAGTTTATTGGGCCAGGGGTTTAGCTCTGTGGTAGAGCCACTGCTTAATGTTGTGGTTTGAACTTGAATTGCTCCCCCAAAGCTTTGGACTGAGGCTGCTGGGTTTCGGGGCCTCCAGCTGACTGGCTGTGGTGGTGGTTTTGGGGATTCCATTAGGGGCAGTAGTTTGCTGGTGGCCCAGCCTAGAAGGGTAGGCCTTCCCTGGCCCTTCCACATTCTCCCTTGGCTCTGTTCCCTGGCTACAGGGACATGGGAAACTTTCCTTGGAGACACCTCTCTAGCCAGTGGTTTCTGCCCCACAGCTAGGCAACTGTGCATGGAAACCTCTTAAAAACCATGAGCCCAACTACACCTTTCCATTGTGGGTGTTGGGTGTGGTGTCCCAGTTATGACACCTAGCATAGATGAGGGCCTAAGGGCCTGAGTACCATCTCCAGCACCATGGAGGGCATCAGAAAGGAAAAGAGGAAGAGAGAGAGAGAGAGAGAGAGAGAGAGAGAGAGAGAGAGAGAGAGAGACAGAAACAGAGACAGAGATGGAGAGATACGGAGAGACAGAGAGACAGAGGGAGACAGAGACAGACAGAGAGACAGAAGAGACAGAGACAGAGAGACAGAGAGAGATAGAGAGACAAAGAGAGAGAGAGAGAGAGAAAGAAAAGCAAACAAGCTGGTGCAGATGTCCATGAGCTCCGTGCTATATCAAGAAAACAAAATGACTGTTAAAGCGCTTGAATTAAACGTTCACTTTGGGGAAGATTTTCTGTACTAACTGATTTTTAAAATGATACCCCATTAATGGTTTGTCCCCCTTGCACCTAATTAAAAGATTCTTACTCGGCTTCTTCAGGGACTTCTTGCTTTCTGGCCTCTCCAGGGCTTTGAGCCTTGGCTCCCTCTCCCGGAATGGGTCCCCCTCAGTCTTACACTTTTATGATCCTTGCTCCTGCTTTAAGACCCAGGCACAATTTCTGCTTTCTTTTCATATTTTTTTGTTTTTGAAAATGGAACTGAGGATCTCGTGCTTGTCAGGTAGGCACTGTGTCACTGAACTACATCTTCAGCTTTTTCTTTTTTCAGTTTTGATTCTGCTTCCTTGTCCGGGGATCTTTCGGTAGGGGAAATCCGCACTCCTTCCCGCCCTTGCTGTGCACGCTCTGCCCTCCAGGGTCTGGCTTGCCTCCGGACTTCTCAACCGCTCTTCCCTGATTGGTTTTTCCTTACTGTTCACATAGTTAGGCCCTGTATCTGCATGTATGAGGGGAAAAATAGACAATAAAACTAAGCCACAATGTACTGAATGGTAGGAGGTAAGGAGGTAAAAATATTATGCAGAAGATGAAGGCGGAGTGAGAATGTAAGGGTGCTGACAGTAAGTCGCTTGTTTCCAAAATGGTAGAAAGTCTGGGACTGATAGTGACTTTCAGTAAAGGTGCATTGAGAGAGGGTGGACCCTATGCGGGCCTGTGAGGAAGCCTTCTGCAAGGAGGGACCACAAATTGCCGAGGTCTGGGGCTCTTCAGAAGAAGAGCAAGGAGGCCAGTGTGACTGAAACACAGTAGAGGTGACGAGGGACAAAAAATGGTGAAAGGTAAGATCTCTCAGAACCTGAAAGTCACGAAGACTTCAGTCTTTCCCGTGCAGGTTTGGGACTGAGCAGGAGAGTTCCTGTCTTACACTTCAGGGGCACCGTCTGCAGCTGTGACGCAGAGATAACTAGGAGGACGTGACGCTTAATACTGTCAACCTAGGTGGCTTAAGAGATGAGGAAGACACACTTCTGGGTGTGTCTGGCTGGGTAACAGAGCTGTGGCCTTCAGGGCTGCCTTTTGTCCTGGCCCCTTCCTCTCCCGTGCTTTCCCCTGTGCTTGCTTCTCAGCTTTCTTCAGCTGAGTGGTGACCTCCTCTGTGCCCTAGGGATGTGACGGTCTTGCCTCGAGCGTGGACTGACAGCTCCTTAACTGTCAGCCGAACTCAACCTGTCCTTCTTCAAGGTTTGGATGTCAGGTGCTGTGTCCAAGCATGCAAGAGCTGATCAATACAGGAAGGAAGGGGTGTTAAGTAAGGAACGTTTTAAAAATCCTAAGTACGGTTCTGTGTGGCATGTAGGTGCTGTCGATTTCGTCTCCCCTGTAAATGAGTATTGATATGCTATAATATTTAACATGTGGATGAAGGGTTCCCTTGTTTCATCAGCTGCTTTATCCCCAGTCTGCTCTTGGCACACAGGAAGTGCTTAGTAAGTAGTTGTGAATGACAGGAAACAGACTCGGACTACCGGTCACATGGGCTCAGACTGTGGATGAGAAGAAAAGGAGCATCTCTGACCCACCACTGAGAAAGAGGGTTGAGAAAGAGGAGGCTGCTCTCTGAGGCACTGTGTGGGAGGGCCTCACCAGGAACTCCTGGGAGTGGTTACTTGTACAGCCCCCTCATATAAAATCATAAATCTGAAGGCATTTATATTTTGTTTTCAGAAATTTGCAAAAATGCCAGAGTTTGATGGGAATTCTGTGTCTGGCATCATATAGGATTGGTCTGTTCAGGACTGTGTCATGGTGTAAACCTAGGGACTTCCCTAATGCCAAGGCTGTAGGCTCTGGGGGAGCCAGCGGAAGTGTTGTGGAGGGGGTATTTGGTGTGGAAAGTTGGGGAGAAGCAGTGGGATTGCTTGTGCTATGTGGGTCGTGTTACTGTTCACACAAATACCAGGAAAGCTTTCATTGTTAAGGATTTCTAAACTGATAAGAACAAACTGTAATGTTGCTCAAAGTTCCTTTATTGCTTCAAAATGTTCCAAGCTTCTCATATATCTTTTTTTTTTTAAATGTGGGCTACCTATAAAGCTTGAGAAAGGACACCAAGATCCCCTGCTATTGCTTCTTGATAGGTCTCCCGGATCTCTGCACATTGCTCTCTATTCCTGTTCTGAGGGCTTTGGTTTCCTGAGGGCCACACCAGCCACGGCACTGGCGATGCCATTGCTGCCTGCTCTGCTGAGATCAGCAGGCTCAGCGAGGGACACAAGTGGCTGCTCTTTATATCAAGCGGCTTTATCTGAAACTTTTGCCATGTGCATTTTTTGTTGTAACTCTATGCTGAGGTCCAGCAGCCCCCGGCACAGGCTATTTTAGGTTTGTCCCATGTACAGAAAGAAGCATGTGCTCTTAGTCCGAAACCCTCCCATTGCCGTTGGCTCCAGCTTTCTTATTTGGAAGGTGATTTGGTATACTGGCTTATAAAAATATATAAATAAATAAAAACAACCCTCTTTACCATTACATCCATTATATCCATTACATCCACAAAAGTCCATTGTGGGTCAGAATTGTAAGTTAAGTGCAGCGACAGTCAATTTTAGATTCAGGCTTCTTTTATTCATTTGTGCGAGTGTATTTGGTTGTTGCAGGATCTCAATACGCATGCAGCCCAGAGGTGCGGTGATCCTCCTGCTTTTAGCCTCCCTGGTGCTGGGATTACAGGCATACACCACCATGCCTGGATTCGGGCCCACTCAGCCCACTTAGCACTCCCTGACAGGGACAGGGCTGGTGATAGAACCTTGCCTAAGCAGGTGCTTTAGTCTGCTAGCCCAGATTCAGGCTTCTTTATGTGACTCTTGGTCCCGAGAAATCCCAATGATGATTACCACATGGCAATGAGATGAGTTCTAGGAATGTGTGCTTGCGTGGTTTTGCCCTGTGAAGCGCATGCCAGCCTCCCCACTCACAAGGGAAGGCCTTCTGAGTGCTGCTGAACAAATATTTTGTCCTGACACCTTTCAATGGGTTTCCCTAAAAACTAATGCTGAAATTATGCTTTTTAAGTTACACAGGAAATCAGCCACTTTATGTACTGCCACACCGTGCTCCACAGAGTGTGAGAAACAAGCCAGTGATAATAATGAGGGCAGAGATGATGTCAGTGATTTTAGAGCTCCTGGGCAAGGTGGAATGGGACAAAATTTCAGAATTTTAAAGAGGAAAGAAGAAGGGTCAGTATGAGCCTCGCTGGAGATGTGCTTAAGAAGTAGGATTCTCTGCCTCTGGTTAATGACTTGAGACCTGTCCAGTCCCCCAAAGACCATTGGCGTCCCTCTCATCATCGTAATTAGCTTTGAATTTTCTCAGACTCAAGCGAGCACGGGAGACTTGTAGGTGCGGATGTCGCTGCTCTCCCTTGCTCTGAATCTTGGCTTATTTAGAGCTTGTTAAGGGTGTCATAGGGTTTTTAATTGGCCAGCTGTCAAAAACTTGGAAAATATTAAAGCATCTCCCTGAGCAAAATTGTTGCTCCTGCTTCAGACGCGAGTTTCCAGTGGGCGTGAGACAAGGGCCGGCAGACCGGGAGGCGGTGGGGTGGGGCCAGGACTCGGGCCTCCTCACGCCACTTGCAGTGCTCATCTCGTCAGGGTGATTTGCCCGTCACTGTCCATATGGTGCCTGAGGCAAAGGGTTAGAGCTGATGCTGGTGACAACCCCTGAAGCTGCGCTGCTGCGGCAATCCGCAATCGCCCAGGGCTCACATTGTGTGTGGTTGGGGATGGGATGGGCGAGGAAGCTGTGTGACAACATCATGCTTTCTGGTCAGAGTAGCAAATAAGGGAATAAAACTGAGCACAGGGGGTACTTACATCTGAGCTACTATATTGCCTTCTGCCTGTGCACCCTTGAATATGTCCTGGGTCAGACGCCTTACTCTGTATACCAACTCGGTGTGACCGGACTCCGCAGGAGCCTGACCTTCCTTTCCTTTATATGGAGTAGGCTTTACTCAAGCATTTCAGATACAAAGAGAGAGACGGAAGCTATCGTACAAGGGATACATAAAAGTTACAAGGGAGGGGCCCAGCAGGATGGCTCAGTGGTCTAAAGCGCCTGCTTAGGAAAGCTTGGGCAGCTGCAGGGACCGAGATTCGATCCCCGGCACCACACACTGCACTAGCCCTGCCCTCAGGGCTGAGCCGGCCATAAAAATAAATAAACAAGCAAACAAAAGTTCTGAAACAAGAAAAAAAATAAAAAATTTTTAAAAATTAAAAAAAAAAAGTTACAAGGGAAAGTGAATTAAGGATGAATTTTTAAAAATGACTGTCAGAGCTGGAGATATCTGTTGCACCTGCCTGGCAAATGCAAGGTCGTAAGTTCAATTTCTGGTACCAAAAAACAAAACTAAAATTCTCCCCCAAACAACTACAGGGATAGGATAAAAGCAAACATGAAGAGAACAAGAGAGTGGGATGGTGTGATGTGAGCAGCAACATACAAAGAAAAAAAATGAAGAAAACCAGAAAATAATAGCAAAAAAACTTGGAGGAGGTGTTAATAGACATGGGCCAGAAGGAAGGGCAAGCAGAAGGACTTGTGTCAGGTAACCAGGGAACTTTACTCCAGGTTAAATATTCCCTGGAGAACATGTACACACATGCTCGCGCTAGGATTATTCACAATAACCTGAAAGCAGAAACAACACAAATGTCTACAACTGATAAATGATTCCCAAAGTGTCATATGTCTGTACAGAAGAGCGCCGGAGCTACAGCTGAGCGATTGCTCGGCACCTGATACTTACCCAGGGTGCTATTTCATTGATACGGCAGAACGAAGAAGCCATATCTGTAGCATCGTGCACGGACCCACAAGAGCATCCTGTCGAGTGAAAGAAGCTGCTCTGTACTGTATGGATCTCACTGGATTGCACTGCATTACAGAGCATGACAAAGACAGAATAGGGGAGCAGGTTGCCTAGGAGTTAGGAGCCAGCTGTTAATGGGCATCAGAGATTTCTTTTGGGGATAATGGAAATGCTCTAAAATTAAGAGTCAGGTTGAATGTAGAACTCTGAATAAACCGCATTTTAAGATAGCTCAATAAAGTCCTCACCTTTTAAGCCCAGCACTCTATTTCTCTTCTGTTTTTAAAGTCTTCTATTGGGTGGGGCCTTCATAGTATGCCTGAGGCATAGAGTTGGGGAAAGGAAAAGTTGAAAGAAGAAGGGAAATCAGCAGGGGAATGAGGCCCTAGCAGAAGGTGGGTGGATAGGGAAGTGAGAGGCGCAGGAGAATGGTTCATTTTTTTCTTTTTTTTTTTTTTTTTTTTTTT
>PVJA010011983.1:9000-53200 GCA_004027025.1 Myocastor coypus
CTCCACATGGCCTTGGGGCATCCCTCCCAGATCAGGCACGATTATTTCTTCTCTAAATATCCCAGTGGCTCTCTGTTGCTTTCAAAATAAAATAAAAACCCTTTAGTATCGCACAAAAGCCATTAAAATAAAGTTCAGTTTTATTTTCTACCATTCTGAAAGTAATAATGTTCATTACAGAAAATCTGGAAACCATGAGGAATAAAAATTTTAAATAAACATTATTACTCTTAAAAATTTTGAATAGGGCCATCCAAATAGCTCAGCAGATTAAAGTGCCTGCAAGCAGGCGCAGGGTCCCAGGGATTCATCCCTAGGCCTGCTGTGCTGGCCCCACCCCAGGGGTGCACTGAGCTGGCAAGTGGGACTGCGCCATTAAAAATGGGTGTGGCGCAGCACACCTGTGATCCCACCTCTTGGGAGGCTGCAAGCAGGTGAATCACTATGAGTCTGATCTAGTAGTGAGACCCTGAACATCCTGTAGGCCCTTCCCTAAAATACAAAATAAATAAATAAATAAATAAATAAATAAATTAGTTAACATTACCCATAGTTTTATAGCATAAGACAACTAGGGCTGACATTTGGGAACTGTTTCAACCTTTTCTTCCCCAGTGTACATTATTGGCTTGTTGTATGACAGCTGGGATTATCATCTATTATATCTTAGGGAACTAGTGAGATATTCAGAAGCTTCAACAGAAAGAACACAATGATTCCCAGTCTGGCTCCATGTGGGTGTGAAGTTTCAATCTGAGTTCCCATTCTGAGGGGTGGACCAGTACGGCAGATTGCATGAGGGGCAGGAAACAAGCCAGATAGGGCCTTTTGCATTAGCACCAACCTCTAATTTTAATGTCACCTCCCACCATGGATGTCCCTAACCACTGTGCAAGCCATTATGCCTGCTGGTCTCCAGCATCGGGGCATGAAAATCCCTCTCCATACTCGGCACCAGCCTCTCTTCTCAGAGATGTCCTTTCTTCCTCCAAGGGCCAGCTCTGCAGGACATCTTCTCCCACCAGCCCCTGACAATAGAACGGATCATCCTGGACTCCTACTGCACTCTCAGAGCTCCTCCTCCTATGGCCAGGACGCTGAGAGGGTCAGGATAGTTGGTATGCTGTGGGCTTTCTCCCGAAGGGCAAGACCATGGTGTATTTACCTGTGTGACTCTCTTGCCAATAAATCCTATGTAGTTTCTGGAAAAGAGATGCATTTTTATTAATCCTATCTTGTCCTAGAGATGATACAAAGGCTTACAAGGATACCTACAGTATAAACTAGAATAAATTATAAATAGCATTTTAAAAAGAAAGAAAAACCGAACAGGGAGCAATATATATATATATTTTTAAGTTAGAATTGCAAATGATTATTGCCAAGCCAGATCTAAGAGAAGCTGTGAGCATTCTCACAGCCTAAGAGCAAGGGTGAGCTTCTGGACCACACAGTTCTCAGCATCCATGGCTGGGTGAGAGGAGGACAATTAGTATCATTGCACAAATCATCATCATCATTTTCTCCTTATCCTCCTCTTTTTTTTTTTTTTTTTTAAATATAGGGTCTCACTATACAGTGATCCTCCTCTCTCAGCTTCCCCAATGCTAAGATTACAGGTGTGTGCTACCATGCCATTTTGGTGACCAGCTTGGCATGGGGCCAGTACAGCATGTTGTACCAGGGATCAGACCCAGGTCCTTGGGCTTGCCAAGCAGGCACTTAGATTGTTGAGCTATCTCCTCAGTCCTGTCCAAATCTTCTTGGCATGAGATGAAATAAAAATTTCTCCCAGGGGGTTCTAAAAAGAGGATTTTATATGTCATCATGAAGATCAGTTTTCTACAACTACATAAGGAACTACTCTCTGCCTTGGTGGCAGAAATAAGTAGTTGTTGTTGCCTATGGGTCTGTAGTTTGATGGCCTTAGTGGCTCCTCTGGCTTCCCTTGTAAGGCTGTGGTCAGTGGTGCTAAGGCTGAGGCATCTGGTGGCTTCCTTACCCAAATGACTGACATCTGGGCTAGTAAATTGGGGCAGCTGGAGGCTAGCCAGGTGTCACTTTCCACGCACTCCTCCATTTGGGCAGCCTAAACTTCCTCAACATGGTGGCTAGCTTTCCTCACAGGAAACATTAAGAGTGTCAGAAAGAAGTCAGGGGGCTTCTTAGGATCTAAGCTTGGAAGTCTCACAGAATCACTTTTACTCTGTCTGGGTAATCAGAGCAGAACAGACAGCCCCAATTTCAAGAGGCAGAGGAACAGAATTTTCTCTCAGGAGGGAATGGCCTGTACTGGGAGGGAAGGAGTGGCAGAGGCCACTGTGGAGGTGAGCTGCCACATCCCGCTCCGCACCCCAAATGGCTGGCAATTCTCCGTCAACTATTTCTCTTACCATTGCTCAGCCTGGTCTGATGCACTCATTTATTCATACATATATACTTTTATTGAGCAAATAATTATAATTTATAGTGAAAGTTAGTGCAAAATATTAAGGGCAAGGGTGAATTTAGAGTTTTCTATTTACTACTGATGAGACTTTAGAAGTTAGCCAGCTTTACTGCTCAGTTTCCCCAGCCATGCACTGAGGACAATAATAGTGCATACATCATAAAGATTATTGTGAGACTAAACTGAGCCAGTGCATGCAAGGTGCACTGATACAGGGGTACAGCAATTATTCATCAGTGTCAGTTTCTATCTCCTCACTGTGACATGCCAGGGCCAGGGTTTTGGGGCAGCACACAGCACGGTGAGTGGAGAGGGACTCTCTGGGACAGGTCATGTGCTGTGGCTGCCCCTGCCTGCTGCATGGCTCACAACTAGCAGAAGAGAGCCACCTGATGACCCTTCCAGGTGTGGGTGTGTGGTCTTACACAGGCACAATCCCTGTCTGCCTTTACGGATCCCTAAGAACCAGAATCACACAGGGAGACAGCCTTCCTTCAGTCACTGGCTCTCTCTGAAGTCTGCAGTCACTTGCAGGGGCTCTGGGCCACAAGCAGGAGACAGAGGGGATGTCAGAAACATAGGTCTGTGACACAGCTGCCCAGGGAATGACTTCTGTGGTGGGATGGGAGGGCAGTGGTGGGTGTCTCCTTTCTCTCCACCTTAACCTTGGGTGCTGCCTCAGACTCCTGTGGCTCCCAGCTCCTCTCTGTGTCCTAGGACCTCATTTATGATACTTTTGGAGGACAGACTGCAGCATAGAAAGGTCTGGAAAGAGATGATCCTTCCTTTAGCAGCTTTTAGTAGAATGAGAGCCCCCTCACACTAATGCCAAGAGCCTCACAGTATCATTGACCCTAGTTAAAAAATTATAAGCCTTTCATTTCTCCACATTTCAGATGAGTTAGTTTAATAAATTATCTCTTCAAAAATTGATTCCATCTTTAGTCATGCTTCAATATTTTTCTATGGGAGAACAAGAAAGATTTAGGAATAACTGTTCTACCATTAATCAACAAAATTTCTGTCTTTATTGAGGAAGCCATTAAGAACAACGTAAAATCTTTTGCTTCTGATTCCCAAATCAGTTAATAATGCATTAGGTTACAAACAACAAACACTGACAACTACAGTAACATAAAAGATTCACATATATAAGAAGTCTAGACAAAAATAGGCCAGAGATAGGCAGTTATTCAACAATGTCATAAAGAATCTAGGGCTGGGAAGATGGCTTGGTGTTCTATGTGCCTGCCTGGCAAGTGCAAGGACCCAGGTTCGATCCCTGATACCGAGTGCTGTGCTCCCCAGCCTTGGAACCCTGAATGTGCTATGCTGGTGCACTCCTGTAATCTCTGCACTGGGGAGGCTTATACAACAGGATCCCTATGAATCTGAATAACAGCAAGACCCTGTAACAAATAAATAAAAATTTTCTAAAAAAGAATCTAGACTCTATTTTCCTGTAATACCATCTTTAGGTATAAAATTAAACCTTACAGTTGTAAGATGGCTGCTGCAGCTCTAACGACAGAGCCTATAAACCAAGTGGGGGAACAAAGGCAAAGTGCAAACATTATAGCCACACCTGACCCCATTAAATATCTTTCCAAAGCTTCCCTGCATTCTTTCCTTAAGGCCCACCAGGCTGAATAACATCAACTGGTGATGCTTACATGGGGGAGGCTGGGGCAGTGTGTGTCTACTGTGAACATGGGCATCTGGAACAAAAGCCGGGCTCTGAAGTAAGGCGGGGAGAACATCACCCTCCTTGGTCTGAGGACACATAGACACTGCTCCTGATGTGTGTGGCTGGCAGGGCCTTCAGACCCCTGCATATTGCAGTAACACTGCCCAACATGAGAGAACAGGCCTGGCCTCCTGATGCAGTTGCTAAGCCATCCACTCATTCTTTCATTGACTAGTTTAGTTACTATTTGCTACTTCATCTCTCTGTCTGCCATGGGAGGAAGTGATGATGAACACATGGGATGCAGGCCTGACATCACAATACATTCAGTCTCCAATTAAACAAAAGAGAGTAGTAAAAAGGAGGAAAGTGCATACCAGATCCCAGCTAGACATTGGACATCAGGTGGTTATTTATTTATTTATTTATTTATTTATTTATTTATTTATAGTGTATGTATTTGCTATAGGGTATGGCTATGCATCTTGGACTTTGGACTGGTAGTGATCCTCCTGTTTCAGCCTCCCTAGTACTGGGATTATAGGTGTGTGCCACCACACTCAGTCTTGGTGGCCAGCTGGGGCGCATCCAGGGCAGGGCCCAGTAGGACATGAGGTATCAGGGATCAAACCCAGGTCCTTGCTTTTGCCAGGTTGATGTTTAGACTGCTGTGCTATCTCCCTGCCTTGGCATCAGTTTTTGAGCACGAGTATCCCTCTCTGAAGACCAATAACACATGGGTTATTCTCTTCCATCTGATGCAGTAGTATTCTGATAAATCATGGTAATTGTGAGCCACTTTGCACTCTAAGACAAGGAAGACTAGGCTGAACCTGTGAAGAGCCAGGGGTAAATCACAGGGGACAATGCAATCAGCTGCTTGACACTCTGAGAAGACCCCTCCAGTCTGGATAGAAGGCATAGAGTTGTTCTGAGCAGCAGATGCTCAGCTGAACTTGTCCCTTAACACTCTCCAGAATGACTTTGAAACTGGCACACACAAGTACTCAGCAAAGGCTGGGTGTGGTGGCACATACCTATAATCCCAGCACTTAGGAGGCTGAGGCAGGAGGATCAGTGCAAGTTTGAGACCAGCCTGGGTTACAAAAGTGAAGTCAAGGCCAGCCTGACCTGCATAGCAAGACCCTGTCTCAAAGAAACAACAACAACAACAAGTACCCAGCGAAGACATTGGCTGACTTGAACTCTACAGACCTTCCTCTACTAGGATGTTTGGGTTACATAGAAATTCTTCAAGCTCCCAAACTATGCCATAGCCATAGCCCACTGTACCTTTGTTACAGAGGTGTACAGATATTGCACCTTTCAGCCCTAGGCAGCAATCTTCTTATTGCCCTGATCATGCAAACTTCACTGCTAGCTGCGAGGGATGCCAGGTGAGGGGACTTGGTAAGGCTTCTCTATTGAATGTAACTTTGGAGTCTTAGTTTAATATCCACCACCTCAACCCAAATGCTTTCCTGGGGAGTAAGTGCTCTTGTGGCCCACCTCTGCGTAGCCTCCAAACAGGATGAAAATTATAGCTGAGCTTTAGCTAGTTCCCACACATGTAATCCCAGCTCTCACGAAGCTGTCTGGTACACTGGGTAGTTTACCTCTACCCAGGATAGAGAGTTCAAGGCCAGTCAAGGGTACACAGGGAGCTGGAGGCCAGATAGAATTGCATATTGAGACTTTGTATCAAAAAAGAAAAACAAGCCCTCTTTTATGTACTAGCATCATACTGATTGTGCTCCATAAGGCCACTGGGGGATATGGTATCTAAATAAATCCCTCACAGCATATCCCTGCCAGGAGAGGGAAAGGTTGTTTCTTCCATTAGCAGTCCAAAGCCCTGAGCATAGACTCATAGGAGGCTGCTTCAGGACAGCACCTTCCAGCCAGCTCTCATGGGAGAGTCAGGCTACCTCACTGGATCCGTGTCAGAGACAGAGCTTCTCCATCCAGGGAAATGCTACCACCAACCCAGGATAGAGACCCACTCCTCAGTCAACGCCAAACACAGAACAAAGAACAGCAACCCCTCTGGAGCTTTCTGAAAGAAGGAAGGGCAGTCTGGAGAAGCTGAAGTGTGGCTTCAGGTGAACAGCTTCAAAGCGCATGAATAAACCTGTGTTCTAAACCGGCCTTGCTACTACATTTCTTACAATTCTGGATAGTTCACAAACACCTAACAAAGGTTTTGGGGGGAGAAATGTCTTTTAATTTTTCTATTTTTACTGAGGTTCGATCTTACGGCCTTCATCTCCATAAATTGCTGACTTGCCTAGTTTGAGCTTGAACTTCCGGTTCTTCGGCCTCAGCCTTCTGAGGTCTTAAGGTTATTAAAGTCAGTATGTACAAATTCAGAACATCCAGGGCACCAAGGCAGGTGCTCTAAATGCTCTGGCAAAAGGTCACAATGAAGGAAAGTTCTAGGGCAGCGGAGTGCCAGGAGCAGTGACTCTGCCAGTTCAGGCCCCTGGCTGCCTCCGGGGCCTGGTCCAGAGATCCCTGCCCAGCGGATGCACGTGCCCCACCCGGTGCGGGAGGGGGCCCAGTGACCCCTGGAAAAGCCACTTAGAGGAGGCAGCGAAGATCGCAGCGGATTAGAAACCCGGCCCCAGAACGATTTTACAAGTACACTGAAGGACATCAGCGACCTAGTTACTAACCCCCCAGGGCAGAAACGGCGCAGTGCGGGGTGGCCCTGTCACACCGCTGGCATACACATAGACTGCACGATCGTGCCCGAAGGAAGCAACGGCGCTGCGGCCCGCAGGTGCTGGACCGCTCGACCCCACCCCTAACGCCCCTTGGGCGCTGAGACCGTGTGCAACCGCGAGGGTCCACAACAGCAGGGACACCAGCTCCGAGCGTTTCCCAGCTCTTCCACCCACGAATTCCTTCCTCCGCGCAAGCCCAGGAGCCTCCCCAGGACCGCAGCTCGGTTCGGGGCACGGACTCGCAGGGGCAGTAGGCCAGGGGGCGGCTCCCCCTCTCGCACCTGCGTCTCCGTCGGGTCCCCGGGGGCGCGCGACTGGCTGTGAGGCGCGCGTCCGCACTCGCCGGGGAGGGGCCCGGCCCGCGTGCGTCCCCGCGACCGCCCGGAAGTCGGCGGGCGCGCGCACGGGCCATGGCCGCCGAGGGCTTTGTGTGCGGCGCGCAGGCCCCGGCTGTCCGCGCCTCGCCCGGGCCGCGGGGCCGCCGCTGAGCACTGCGGACGGATCGCCGGGCTTGCGCTCGCCGCGTCCTCCCCGCGCCTCGCCTCTCCTCCTTCCCGCGGTGTCCCGCTTCCGTGCGCCCCGGCCGCCGGCGGGCGCCGCCGCCCAGATGCCCGAGCCCGGCCCCAGGATGAACGGCTTCTCGCTGGGCGAGCTCTGCTGGCTCTTCTGCTGCCCGCCCTGCCCCAGCCGCATCGCCGCCAAGCTGGCCTTCCTGCCGCCCGAGCCCACCTACACCGTGCTGGCGCCCGAGCAGCGCCGCGCCCCGGACCCGGGTCCGGGCCCGAACCCCGAACCGGCCCCGGGCGCCAGCGCGAGCGCGGCCCAGCCGCCCCCCGAGGCCCCGGACCCGGGCGCGTGCAGCCTGCGGCTGAGCGAGCGCGCGGACTGGCAGTACTCGCAGCGCGAGCTGGACGCGGTCGAGGTCTTCTTCTCGCGCACGGCGCGCGACAACCGGCTGGGCTGCATGTTCGTGCGCTGCGCGCCTGCCGGCCGCTACACGCTGCTCTTCTCGCACGGCAACGCCGTGGACCTGGGCCAGATGTGCAGCTTCTACATCGGCCTGGGCTCGCGCATCAATTGCAACGTCTTCTCCTACGACTACTCCGGCTACGGCGTCAGCTCCGGGCGGCCCTCGGAGAAGAACCTGTACGCCGACATCGACGCCGCCTGGCAGGCGCTGCGCACGCGGTGAGCTGGTGGGGGGGTTGGAGGGGGGTGGCGGGCTGGGGAGCGCGGGCCATCGACGGGGGCGCCCGGGGGCCAGGCGATCCTGTTGGGTCGCCAGTTCTGCCAGGCCAGCTGCCACCCTTTCCAGAGCAGTGCAGCCCCCGCGTTTTGCGGAGCTAAATCTGGAGGACTGCGACCATCAGCTTGGTCCTTGTGGCTCTGGTCACCGCAGGTGATGATGTGGGGGTGCTTAACTGTGCTTAACTTGGGTCGTGTTAGCTTGTTGAGTTGGTCACTAGGGACCGGCGATCCTGGGACAGAAGCGACCTTGGGCACAACCCAGGCGTCCCTGGACCTCTGTCTGTTTCCTGCCCAGTGAAAGCAGGGTGGAGGAGGGATGACCTCTACCCGACTTTCTGGCCGTAGGGTGCTCCAACGCAGTGTCACAGCAGCCTAGGAGGCAGGTAGAGCGTAGGGTGGGGTTTGCCTCCTGGCATAGTGGACAGGAAGTTAGTGGCAGGCCCTGGTGGCCCGGCACCACAAGAGGGCCTGGAACAGCTTAGCATGATCTTTCACGGACTGAGGACTCTCTTGACCTTGAATTAGCCTTCAGAAAAGAACTGGGAAGTGTTTGGTGAGGCCCTTTTACACTCCAGGCTTAGGTTAGAGGCCGGTTTAGGAGATGCAGTGGGTCTGGTAAAATCAGCAAACAAAAATCTTGAAGTTTTATTCTGAACTTGAACAAAAAGTCCCACTGTGTACAGAGCAGGACTCTTGTTTGTGCTCTTGTTTGGGTTCCTGATCTTTCCCACCTGTTTCATAGCAATGATGTGGAATCACCCGAGGTCACGTCTAGGAGTAAACAGATTTCTGCAGAAAGATTCCCTAGGATGAGCACAGGAGCCTTCATGGTCGCCTTTACCTGTATCTCTATACTGCTCATGGGCACTTATACATTACTGGTCTTGTTTCTGTTTGTGTTCATATCAGTGTCATAAGTTTCCCTTCGCTTGTCCTGGCCAGTGGGAAAGCACTTAGTATTCAGTGTCTGTTGCTTGTTCCTATCCTGAAGTTCTGCAGACCTGCCTTGGTGGTTGGAACCCAGGCAGTGGAAACTGTATCATATGCAAGTCCTGAGTCTCATAAGTAGCCACCTGTTCAGGAAAGCATTTTGAAAGTATGTACCACACAGTCAGCCGATTGTTAGAATTTGCCACTGGTGTAGGTATGAAAAATAAGGTTAATATAAGAACTTTTAAAAAGGAAACATAAAAGCCCTACCTTTTTTTTTTTTTTTTTTTTTTTAGTGGCCCGCTCATCCTGCCCTGGGGGTGGGGCTGGTGCAGCATGTGGTGCTAGGGATCAAACCAAGGTCCCTGTGGTTGCCTAAGCTTTCCTAAGCTGGTGCTTTAGACCACTGAACCATCTCACCCCAAAAGGCCTACCTTGAGGAATATTTTACGTAAAATTTGCTGAGTGGTACATAGACATTCTCCAGTGTGTGCGTGTTTATGTGACCAGGACAGCTTTCCCAAGGCTGACCCAAAGGCCTAGAATATGCAGACATGTGTGAGGCACAGTGATTTTTTTTTGCAGAATTACATGATATTTGGGTGAACTGAGAAGCACTATTTTGGGTAATGGTGAATTTTGAATAGATATTTCTAAATTATGCTTAACCTTTCATATGACATTATCATCATATTTAAAATAAGTCAGAATTTAGTGGCTAAGTGAGAGTCTTTGAATTTGAAGAAACTTCACAGATCTTTTTGTTCTGTGCATCTCAAACTCCTGACTGTGTTTACCCCCACTACCAAAGTCATTTTATGTCTCTTTCCAGCGCTCCCTTAACTTATCTGTATCTGTATGTGTGAAGCAAATGTTTCACAAAACAGTATTGTTTCAGTGGGCTCTTGACATAGCAGAATGTGTTGTTTTATTTGATTTAAATATATATATATATGTATATATATATATATATATATATATATATATATATATATATATATATAATAACCTTGGCTCTGAATGTTAGCATGGATCCCAGGTGGTGCATGGATCCTGGTCTGCTCTGGTCCGCCCACCACCCTTGACAGGATTGTACTCTCACAGGAGCCTCCAGAAGGTCTCCTTCCTTCTGGCTTTGAATTTTTCACTGCATGATAGAGTCATAGTCACACCTGTGGGATTTCTCAAAAGGTCTGTGGAGGTATGTGGGTTGTCCCACTAACTACCATGGCGCTACCTTATCCTGAAGCCTTCAGTCTTTGTGGTCTTCTGGGTGCTGTCCCCTACCCCAGGACATGCCGGTTTTCCAGTGGCTGGGTCACAACCTCTGCCCCTCCTAACCCAGGTCTTCCAGAGGCCCACCTCTTCCCGGACTTCCTGGTTGCCTGTGCTCCTATGAATACTGACTCAGAGCTTGCCCTGTCCTGTGCCATCTCTGTCCCCACCCCCTGGGAGGACTATGAGCTGTGTCTGTTACTGCTCTGTGGCCTCCAGGGCACTGAGCCTTACCTTTTATCTGTCACTTACCTGTGCCGGCTCCTGTGTATGCTGTTGTGAGCCATCTAGCTCCTAACACAACTGGAAACATAAATACTCTATGGTATACATATTCTATGTATGTGGATCAAGTGGAAAATCTGCTTAAGAAGAGCCTTATGTGTGCAAGAAATCTAGAATAAGGATTTCAGGAGGCAAGAAGGCTAGCTTGCCCTTTAGGCAGTTGGTGGTGGTGGTGATAGTGGTTGTTGTTCTTTGCAGTTCTGGGGTTCAAACCCAGGCCTTGTGAATGCTAATGCTGTAGTACTGAGCTGCTGCCCAAGCCTTGTAGATGATTAAGGACATGATTGCTGAATAGGTTGTAGAGAGCTAGGATTTGAAGGAGCAGGAAGTGTGGGCTCCTATGGAAGAAGAAAGTAAAACTGGTGCAGTTGAGGGGGCCACCCCCAGATCTGGATGCGTTTTACCTGTGCATTGCCCCATGTGCTTTCTGTGTGTGCTGTGGATCACAGGTGTGAGGCTGTGAATTGGAATCCCTTGGAGGTATTTTCCTCCAAGGCAGTGAACAGCTCAGGACTGCCTTGGGGGAGCCTCGCCTTGCGAAGTTTGAGTGGGGAGGTGAAGAGATTAAGGTATGCAAGCTGTGATGGGAGTCAGGGCCTGGGCTCAAGGACACAGCCTTCCGGGCAGCTCCTCCGCCTGAGAGTGGGAATGAAGCTAGCTGTTCTGAAAGTAGAAACCCAGACCTGCTGAAGAGCAAGTGTCCAGTAGACTTGGCATCTTAGCTGAAACATTCTAATCTGGAGAAACAGTGAGGTGCTTATAACTGAATATATTGTTGGCATTTACAGCCATCACCCACAGAAGTTGTGCGTGTGCATCACTGGGGATCGAATTTAGGGCCTCATGCATGCTAGGCAAGCACTGTAGCACTGATATATATATATATATATATATATATATATATATATATATATATATATCCATATCCCTTTTTATTTAAAGATCCAGCCTTGCTATGTTGCCCAGGATGGCATTGAATGTCTGATCCTTTTGCCTCAGCCTCTTGAGTAGGAGAGATTACTGGTGTGAGCCCCCCTTCCTTGCCCTGCCCTGCCCTGCCAGAGAAGTTATCAATACTTGTATTTGATGTAGATAATAAAGACTGGAGAACACAGGCATTTGGTGACATAGGAAAGAGGCAAACAGAGAGGAAGATAAATAAACTTGTGCTGAGGTGCAAAAAGCACAAAACATTTAATATTTCACTCATTCAACTCATTTGCCCAACAACTCATTAACCAAACTGGTTCCAGACACAGTGCCAGGTTCTCTTTTGAGTGTTGTTAAACTTGCAGTGTTTCTTGTGGTGTGTAAGAGACCAAGTAAATCTCAGATGCACTTTGAAAACGTGTTGTGTCTCTGATTCTTGGGGTGTTTGATTCCTGTCACCACTGCCATTGTGGCAGACCCTGGATGGCAGGAAAGCATCTTGCTGGTCTTAAGCCTTGCTCATAGTTACCACTCTGAAGCTGGCACTCTTCTGGGAGTAGCCAAACAGTTGCTTTCCTGGCTGTGATGAGGTTAGTGGCAGAGCCTTGTTTCTCAGAGTGAATTCAGCAATGCTATTCAGGGAAGAAGGCTAAGGGATTTCTACTTGACTCTGACTGATTAGAGACAAGGAAAACAGAACCGGCTGTGAGCACTGTTTGCCCTAAGGCGGAAGTGCAGGGATATACAGAAAGGAAATAAGGCCCTCCCTTGGTGCTCCCGGGAGGTTGTTTCTGGCTTCCTCTGTGGATTCCAAAACCCCCAAGTGCTCTGGCCCCTAATAAAAGAGCATATTTGTACAGTACCTGCACACAGCTTCCCATGTATATCATTTCTAGATTATTTATAATACTTAAAACAATGTAAACGCTATAGAAATAATTGCTATACCGTATTGTTTAGGGTATAATGACAACAAAAACAGCTGAGCATATTTAGCATCAATGCAGGTTTTATCATTTTGAGTATTTGCAGTCAGTGGATAGTTGAATCTGCAGCTGTGGAACTCAAAGAGGTGGAGGGTTGAATATCAGGGGTTAGCCACGCCGTCCCCCGTTAGGAAGGTAGTGACTCTTTGGAAGAATAAGGACTCTTGTAAGTAAGAACTCTTCTATTAGGGAATGTGCTTGAGGTGTGTTGGAGGTCGGGTGCATTCTGGAACCTGCCCTGTACTCTCCTCCTTTGCTCCTTACTCTCCACCCCTTAGAGCTTTCCACCTGGCCACAGTCACAGTTTTTCTCCTTAGCACTGGCTCTTGACCTCATGCCACTGAAATGTATCTACCCAGGGTTCTGTTTTGAGGGAATATGTTTTTGTTTTTTTCCAGGAACCCACTTGGAAGAGATCTGACAATTTCATTTCTGCATTAATGGACAATAACTCTTCATGTTCTCTTCTGAGCACATTTGTATTTATTTGGCACCAGACTTGGGTCTTTCAGTTGTAGCCTCATGCTCCATGCAATGGAAGAGACATTCTGTTTCCCCCTGCAGGAGCTGTTTGTACTGTCTGTCCCTGTGGTCTCGTAGTCTTGTCCTTCAGGGGCATCTGCGGCCTTCTACTAACTCTCACTCCTCCAGATTTAGTAATTTCTCTTAGTAAGGCAGTGATAATCTCATTCAAAACCGGATTCTGGATTTAGGGCTTGTGATGTTCAGCTTTAGTATAGCTTTACTCTCTCCACTAGTTTTTCCAGCCCTCAAGGTGGAACTGTAAATCTGCTCCATTCTTTTTTTTTTTTTTTAGTCTTTTTGAGACAGGGTCTCAGTATGCGGTTCAGGCTGGCCTTGAGCTCACTTTTGTAGCCCAGGCTGGTCTCGAACTCACACCAATCCTCCTGTCTCAGCCTGCCGAGTGCTGGGATTACAGGTGTATGCCACCATGCCCGGCAAATCTGCTCCATTCTAAAGAGCCAGAGGTACAAGTATCCCAAGCAGAAAGAGTGAGAGATCATTGTTTGGATAACAGCATTTTTTTTTTTTTGTAGGATGGTTGCTAATAACAAGCTCCCTAATTTTGTCTAATAGATGTGATTTACAAAAGTCATACATGTAAAACCTTTAGAGAAATTAGTTCTAACTCTAGCACTCTTATTAATTCACTGTGTCAATTAGCTGAATTGTGCTACTATAACAGAATGCCTTAGTTTGAGTAATTTACAAAGAACAGAAGCTTATTTCTCACAGCCCTGGTGAAGTCCAGTATCAAAGTTTAGTGTCTGGTGAGGCCTCACTGTGGCTTCTAAAATCACACCTTGAATGCTGCATCCTCCAGAGAGGATGGGAGAAGAGAGGAAAGAAGGGGGGGAGAGAGTGGGAAGGAGTGAAGGTAACAGAGAGAGAGAGAGAGAGAGAGAGAGAGAGAGGCAGACAGAGAGATGGGGGTAGGGGTGGGGGGAACAGAGACCACCACCAAAGACACATGAAGGAGCTGTGTGAGCCTTATCTCCTGGCACTGATGGGATGGTAGTTAAGAGTCGACCCCGCACTTCTGAGGGAGCAGGCATGCAGAGCCTGGTGTTTACACTTCTGGGCCTCACACTCCATTGTTTTAAAGCAGACAACAGTGGGATGTGACTGGCTAGATGACTTCCAGGAGACACCCCTCATGCTTTTGGAATTGCCTTCTTGACCATCCCAGGAAGGTTGGTTGATCCAGGCTGGCCCTGGGGCTTCTACCCCTGACTATACTTTATAGCTTCTCTGGTAAGAATACCCCCCACCCGTGTGTGTGTGTGTGTGTGTGTGTGTGTGTGTGTGTGTGTGTGTGTGTGTGTGTGTGTGTGTGTGTGTGTGTGTGTGTGTGTGTGTGTGTGTGTGTGTGTGTGTGTGTGTGTGTGTGTGTGTGTGTTTCCAGAGTAGAGCTACACTGTCCTGGAAATGTCTGAAAGGCAGTGTACACAGCCAGTGTAAAGCTGTTCATGTCATGGTCAGCTGAGTTGGAGAAAAGCGAATGTTGGAGATGTTTCTCTCGTTTGTGCAAATGGAACCCACTAGAATAAGCCACATGAGAGAAAGTGGTTGAAGACAAAGATCTGCATTTGTATCTGAGGCCCCTGGGCTCCGAAGCTGGGCATGGAGCCTCCTTTTGCAGCCCGTCTGCTCAGGGTGCCTGTCCCCATGGACTTTTATGGCACCACTCTACCCACTGTCCTAGAGCTGGCCTCCTTGGTGCTTGGTACCATTCCTAGCTCACCCTTATGTTCCCCTGGGTTAGTCTGAGGAAACATTGCCCTTTATTGATTGGAGCCACGGGGGTGGTGGGGGAGTACAGTTGAGGCAGGGGTGGCCAGTGAGTCTGTCTAGGTTCTCCTTTCTACCCCTGTGGTACCACATGTCCCATCCTGCACCTCTGAGGGGGTGGGGACCATGGGCTACCAGTTTGGCTCCCAGCTCAGCTATGCATGGCACAGTTCTTACTGATGCAGTACCTCAGCTTGGACCATAGAGACCAGTGAGTTTCCCAGCCAGCTTGACAGAACCTGTGGTCATGCCTGGCACTGGGAGGGGGAGGGGGGCAAAGGAGTGGGGGGGTGTGGTAGGGGAGTGGGGGTGGGCAGAACAGGGATGGGGACCACATAGGCCTGAGGTGAAGGGCCCTAGCAAGACAGGACTACGTTCCCTGAGCCTTGGGAGAGTGGCCTGCAGTATGGGCCTGGCTCCAAGCAGCCCATGGGTAGGAAGGATGAATCAGGTATGGGGTAGAGGGCTGAGGGCCAAGTGTATGTCACCTGTAGATGTGCATGGGCCTTGGTTATAGTTCCTCTGCAGTGATAAAGTGATTTAATCATTTATTTCTTCTTTGGGGTTGTTTATGGCTGGAACTAGCTCCTGCCTGTTAGGTCGGAATAATGCAGCCAAGGTTGTCTCAGGGGTGACCAGGAAAAATATTCCCTCCTTTGTGGGCTCTGTGATGTGTCCTTTGACAAGGTCCTAAGTTATAGAGCAAACAGACCTGGCAAACAGGTCCACCCTGTTGCAATTACAATTTCCTGCCCTTGGAAAGGTGTCCTAACCTTCTTAAGCCTCAGTTAAAATATTAGTAATGATAATGCAATAATGTTATTAATATTTGCAACCACCTCATGCGAGGTGCTCAACACAATGCTTTCTACATAGTAAGAGTGTAACAAACATGACATTATTCTTTGAGATTATTTCTAAAATTGTTAGTACTATAATGACCAGATGCACAAACTGAGCCAAAAACCAGACCCTTAGGTAAAGAAGGCTGGATAGCACTCCCCTGCCTCCCACCCCTGGGTAGGAATACCCCATCATGCCTCGTACAGTGGGTGTAGAGGGAGAGGAACAGGGAAGATGTTTCCCTTTCATTCACAAGGGAAAGAAGGCTTTTGGATTTGTAGCTTGTTGCCTGCAAGCTTTGGAGAATGTCTGCATTGCTGTTTTAAACCTGATAGCTTTTCATCTACCAAGGTGTCTATATCCTTACAGGAGAGGAAACCCTGCCGGTAACCCAACACTGCAGTCGCTTTGCAGCCCATCCTGCTTTTGTCCCTTCTGTTCTGCGGTCTCCAGGCTCAGTGCCTAGGAGTGGAGGAAGAAAGGGTTCAGAGGTCAGGGTTGTTGTGTTAAGAGTTATCCTACTCCTTCCCTTAAGTAGGCAGAGAAACCTGAAATCACACACTTCCTTTTAAGAGGTGCTCGCCCATGGTGCCCCATACCTAGCAAGGCTGCAGCATTTTCCAGAATCCGGGTAAAGGAACTCATTGATAATGCCGCAAGCATTGATCCACTGTGGAGTGTTAAAGGACTGTGGCACCAGGGTGAAATTGGAAACCTCCGTTTCCAGGAAGCCCAGCTCATTCACACTCTGGCTCCCTGGGGCTGAGAGTATCCCTTACTTGCTGAATCACTGGGAATAGCCCAGCTCTGACATTTCTTATTCACAGAACACTGCTTCAGTTTTCAAAGGAGACAGCAACACAAAGAGCTCCAAATGATTATTCATTTGCTCCTTCAGTGCATCTGGGCAGTTGCTCAGGCATGTGTAAAGAAAGCCTGTGTTCAGAGTATATCCGCAGGAGAGAGTTTCTAGATGGTTACTGTTACGATTGGTAACCTAAAGAGAGTTCAGGCTAGCTACGGCTGTCTGTAGTAGTAGTTCCCGCATGATGAGCAAAGGCCTGTGAAGCCAGAAGATGATCTTTGCATGCAGGTTTAATGAAAATAATTTAATTTTTTCATATCATAAATAGGGCTATTTTACATTCCTTTCATTTTGAGTTGTCATGGTGTTTAACTATAACTGCTCTCCTTATAGCTTTATGGAGCTTACTATTTCAGTTTTACTGTACTTGTTGGGAAAGGAATACGCACATGTAAACATTCTAAACATTTTATATTATCTAACTAGGCTGGGTAAAATCAGTGAGTTAAAGTAAATGCAATCATATAGTTAATTGGAATAAATTAGTTTTTCCTTTGAAAAACTTCCAGAAAACCTGGAAAGCTAAGTTAAGAACCTGATAAATTGCACAATAGAGAGAGGGGATGGTTTGGAAGGTTTGCACAGAGATCTCTTCTTTATTCAGGACTGTGTGGGAACTCCCAGTGGGAGGCTCCCTCCCTCCTGCCTGTGCCTGTGGGTGGTCCAGCTACACCTTGGGTTCCCTGCATCCTAGATTTAAACACAGCTCTTGTGTTCTGACCTGGAGCACTTGTTCCGTTTGTCCTGACTTCACACTGGAGAGACCTTTGCAGCTTTCTTGCCTCTGCCCATGCATGCATCTGAGCAGTCATAAGTCTCTATCACATTTTCCTTATCTGTCCTCTTCTTTGGTTCATCCTGGCCTTGGGTAACTTGTTCCTGAGTTGCCACCCATTCTCTGATTTGTGTCTTACAGGCTCTTCCACATGGTGCATCCGGTTTCTGGTGGGGTGGGCTCAAGTCTGTAGGACCTGTGCCCTGCTGTCTCAGGCCCCTGAACAGCAGCAGCACAGCCTGCTGTGTGATGAGTGCTCATTAGAAGTGTGTTCTGTAAATAAACAGATGAGTTCCTCACCAGGTCACAGGTGTTAGCGTGTTACAGGAGGGGAGGGGGTCTAACACCTGATTGTGGCCTAGTCTTGGGAGACTGCTAGACCTGGCAAGGTGCTAGCACAGCTGGTATGGCTTTAGACCAGCATCCTGGAGTGAAAAGAAGCACTGGGGGCACTAGACATGGAAGTTCAGGGCTAAGAGGCACATGGAGGCCCCCACAGCGAGGTTCAGGGTGTTGGCACCCCTCTTCAGGGTCTGGTGCACTCTCTTCCTGGAGCACAAACATTCATTGTAAAACTTGCTGTCTGCATTGTCACAGGGCTTGTCCGGTTTCATTTTGAAATAAGCCCATTTATAAATATATTATAACCCTGCCAGATTGTTTTTAGAAAGCTATTTGTGGCCATTGGCCTCTAGGACACAGCAGTTGCATATTCTGTGAAGATTTTTGTGTCTGGATGCTCTTTCTTTGTCACAGCACCTCCTGCTACCGTTCTGAGCTCCTTCAGCTCTGTTCACCAGCCTGCCAGGTGGCTCTTTCCTGGTTATTCTCCTGCTCCACACTGCACCATCTCGCAGTGGCTACACCTTACTGGCTGATCACCCGATTTTGAGTTCTGAAATGCTCCTTTCCAGTTTGCTTCATTTCCCACAGGATCTGCTTGCCGCAAAGGTGTCACGTACCCTCCGTGGGCCAAGCATTCTTCCAGCACAAGACAAATGCGTCCCCTGTTGTATTCAGGTGTTTCCACTTACAGGTGCTGATGATGAGCAGTAATCATGAAAAATGATTATCTAGAGGGTAGTTTGTTAGAACCTGGTACACGCTACTGAAAATGCAGAGCAAGGTAAGGTGTTGGAAGCCCAGCGAGTGGGTGTTTGGGTTCTGGTGCATCCAGAGAGTGATATCTTGCCTGAACTGGGGTCAGTGTGGGCCTGCCTGGCCTAAGAGACAGGGCATGGTGATGAGCAGTTGGCAGACCTAGATAGTGTGAAGAAGCCAGGGCCTGAGCAGAGCAGGTGACATGGGAGCAGATGAGGACAAAGAGTGGTGGTGCTGATCACACAGTATCTCAAACCACAGCACAGCACAGCACAGCACACATGAAACAGCTCAGCAGGACTTGACATAGACAGTTGACATGACTGACTGATTTCAGAAGGGCCACTGTGTTGTGCACCACTGGAAGAAGAAAAGAAATGGAGTGGAGACTGTGGCCTTTTTAAAATTTTATTTACTTATGTGGATACAGGGTCTTGCTATGCATCTCAGACTTGCAGTGATCTTCTTGTTTCAGCCTCCCCAGCACTGGGGTTACAGGAGTGTCCCACCACATCCTGTTTCAGGGCCAGCACAGTGCTGCTCAGGGTTCTAGGGTCGGGCCAGCATGGCATGCATCACTGGGGATCAAACGTGGGTCCTTGTGCTTGCCACGCAGTGACTTAGACCCCTAAGCTCTCTCCCCAGCTGTGCCAGCAGTGTTTTAATGAGAGTCACTGGTGGCTGAGACCAGGGGTGTAGCAGCAGCTGTGGCGAGAAGCAGCTAGCTGGGATTTTAGATGCGTCCTTGCTGGGTACATTCTCTGCTAGTCCCTTGTGCTGCTGTGTACACCTTTGCCCAGTACTTCTGCAGACCCTGGTGTCGGAAGGCCAGATGCTTGTGGGAATATCTGCTTCAGCTCTGGGGAGAGCGCAGGGTGTCAGGTGCTGCGGATCCTTCTGCTCGCTGTGGCCCTTGGGTGCCTCTCTGTGCCTGCAGAGTGATCTGGTTTCCCCTATGGTCTTGTGAGCAGCCACGAGAGTCCCAGATCACAGCTGTGTCCCACACCACTGAGGACAGAGTCCCAAGAATTCTCTGCAGGCTCCTAGTTCTGCTGGAGCTGTTCTCCTTCCTGCTCACTAGTGGCTTCTGCCAGATAAAATCCCTCAGGCTGACTCAGTGTGCACTAGAGTTTCTCAGTGGGTGAAACGTGAGACAAGCGTGATTACTTTCTTAGGGTTAGGGATGCAGAGATTAAAGATTACTGATTGAATTTGCATAATCCTTTTTTCATGTTTCTTGTATTTGTTTGGAAATACAAGTTTCGTGGAAACTTCTGCAGATATTTGGATTTTCTAAAGTCCTTCCTTTGCTTTTTTTTTTTTTTTTTTTTTTTTTTTTTTTTTTTTTTTTTTTTTTTTTTTTTTTTTTTTTTTTTTTGAGTTTTCCTCTTCACTGAGGTCTTCTGTGTGTGAAAATGGTTGGAGGCTAAAGACTATAGTTAATTCATGTCCTCAACAAGCACAGTCTAAATCTTGCTCCTAGGGATTATCCTTTTTGTTGCAGCTGTCTTTTGAAAAGTGCTGTCTATTGAGAGAGAGGATTGCTTTCTGTCAATTTCTGAAAAAAAGCAAAATGTCTTGTCTCTTCTGTGTCCTCTCCTGTCCTGTCCTTCTGTGGTCAGGGCTTCTCCGGCCCATTCATAGTCCTCTGCTTGTCAACCCTGAAGGCTTTCCTGCCTGCCCTGTAGCTCTGGTTACAGCTTTGTCCCTCTCTGGTTGGTCACCCAGCCCTTTGGTTAGTGCCAAGTGCTTAAATACCCATAAGGGCTGGGCATGGTGGTACATGCCTATAATCCCAGCACTTGGGAGGCTGAGACAGGAGGATTGATGTGAGTTTGAGACCAACTTGGGCTATAAAATAAGCTCAAGGCCAGTCTGAACTGCCTAGTGAGACCCTGTCTCAAAAAGAAAACAAACAAAAAAAAAAAAAACAAAAAAAAAACCCCAAAACATAAGGAAGGCCATCTCCTTGAGGAGAGACAAACCTGCCAGGAGTGCAAGACTATTTTCCTACAGAGAAGGCCACCAGCATTAGCCCAGGGCTAGGTAGAGTTTCTTTTTCATGTTGCAGACTCTGTGTCTTATCTCCTTGATTCTAGTCATGGAAGTCATTTGTGAAGCTATTGTTGCAGGCCAGCCTTCCTACCTGGTCTCTGTTTGAGGTTGGATGTGTAACCCCTGTGGAGCTGAGGGGCCCTAGGACCTGGGTGCAGATCCTGGTCATACCCTGCCTTCTGACTCTCCCTCCGGCCTTTGTGAGGGAAGACAAACTTGCTTCCTTGAGAGAGCATCCCCTGTGGGACACTGCAGGATAGGGGCAGAATGCTGAGAGGAGAGTATTGGTCTTGCTGTGGAGTGTGTGAGAGGTCAGGACACCACCCATGGTGACACTCACTCTAGTGTGCTTTCAAAGTACTTGGAAAGGTGGCTGTGGTTATTATTGAAGGATGCACATTTGCTTATTGATAGGTAGCAGTGTCAAGAAGGTAGGATTTTTTTTTTTTAAGGTTGTTTAACACATTTGTGGGACTGGCTAGATAGCTCAGCAGACTAAAACACCTATTTTGGAAGGCTCAGGGACTGAGGTTCAATCCCCAGTGTGCTATGCTGGCCCCATCCCCAAGGTGCATGGAGATTAGGCATGTGCCTGTAATCCCAGAGCCTGAGAGGCTGAAAACAGGAGGATCACTATGAGTCCCATCTGTGAAGTGAGACCCTGTAGGCCCTGTACTAAATACATTTTTTTAAAAAATTGTAGTTCCATTTACTGTAGCTTTATCTCCTCAGGTCTCTGAGACCTTCTCTTTTTCCTTTGTCATGTTATTTATTAAAAATAAAGCCAAATCAGGTGTGGTGGCACATTCTGGTAGTCCAAGCTGGATTGGCTGAGGAATGGAGGTTTGATGTCCAAGTACAGCCTGAGCAACTTCATAAGACCATGGCTCAAAATTTAAAATACAGGGACTGGAAGTCTAAGCGCCTGCGGCAAGCACAAGGATCTGGGTTCCATCCCTGGTACCACATGTTGTGCCAGCCCTGACTTGAGTCAGCCACCAAAACTGGATGTGGCAGCACACACCTTGGTAATCCCAGCATTGCGGGGGCTGAGTCAGGAGGATAACTATGAGTCCAAGCCGTGTAGTGAGACGCTGTACCAAATACATGAAGAAAAGATTTTAAAAATTTAAAATATAAAATAAAGGTCTGGCTTTAATCCCTAGTACCACAAACAAACTTTCTTAATCTCAAATTATATGCAAAATAAATATGAAAATAAACCCCATAGTATTAGCATCTGCCTCTAAAGTTATTATTTCTGCTACTCTCGTATATCTACTGTACACCCCTCACACCCTACCCTGTGCATTCCTTTGTATAGGTCTGTTTTTCTTGTAAGAAGCAAGAACATACTCTCCTTGAGATGAGTGAATGTGGCTTCTGTTGTCCCAGTAGAGCTCTGGCCATCTGTGCCAGGGCTTGGCCTCATGGTGGGCTGGAGGTGCTGGTGTCACACAGGAAGGGGTGGTGGATTGTGTGACAAGGGAGTTGGTGAGCAGATTTAATACCAAGTGGGTATCAGAGGTAAGGCACCAGGGTCTGGCCACATTTTCTGACATCAGTCTCGTAAAGATTTGTACATAAGCTATTGGTAAATAGATGGGTAGGTATCTAATGGATAGATTGATAGACTGGTTGATTGAGTGGACTACAACTCCAGTTTTATCCAGAATTAGGGGAATGCAGTCCAGTCTGGACTTAGAACACCAGTAGCCTTCAGCTGTTCACTGAGATGAGCGCTTATGAGTTCTGGACAGTCACACAGTGTTTTTGGGCCTCTTTGCCTCTGTTTATACATAGCAAGAGGTTTGTATCCAGTGCTGGTCCCACTTGGGCAGCATTTGTTGAAGAGTCTGTGCTAAGTACATGTCAGTGTTACATAACTTAAGTTGTTGCATCTGTACAGCAGGGTCTGTGGTTGTCTGAATTTCACAGATGTGGAAACAGGAATGGGAAAGGTGAATAGCTTGCTGCAGGTCATGCCAGGATTTGAACCGAGGCCACCTGACCCTGGAGCCCACCCTCTAAAGTCTGGAATGTGGGTGGTAGGGTAGCATCCTGGAGAAGCTTGACACTGCTTTTAAGAAGGAAAAATATAGCTTTGCTATCGCTTTTGGTGTCTGCTTTGTTGAATATCTACCCCCCCCCCCGAACATGTGCTCTCATTTTTATGAAAAAGGATGCATGACACTTGTGCTCTTGATTAATATTGTCATTTAATATATTTTTAGATTTGTTCTCCCCAAATTATAGAATCTGGGCATGATAATAAAATGTTTAGAAATTTTAATCATTCAGCAAATTGAGCTCTTGGTGTATGTGGGGCGAAGCGCAGGTACAATCTTCTAGAGCTTGCATAAAAAATTTAATTTGCATTTAAAAAGATGACTTTGAAAACCCGTGGGGAGACTCTCTCCTATGAAAGTCTGTTCTGTTATCTAACAATATTCTGAAGATATAAAATGTCTCCTGAATCTTTGGAACTCTGTGGAAAGGAAGGTAAGAAATGCATCTTTTCAACGAGCTGGCGCCAGCTTCCTCCCAGCAGATGGGTCGAGTGGTCTGACTGATTCCCCTTGTGTAGGGTGGACTTTGCCCAGCCAGAAGGCTTGGTGACTTTTGTGCCCTCATGGAGCTGAGCCAAGTGAGGGTCCCTGGGTCTCCACCCTCTTTGCACTGTCCAGTGGCTCTGTGCCTCACTTTTCTCTTCTGTCAGGTGGGGAGTGGTGGTGGTCTGTAGAGTGGAGCTGCCATGCCTAGCGCACCAGCGAACGTGCTTCAGTGTAGGTTTGACAGAAGCAACTTTCTAAAAAACTGGAAGGAGGAAAAGATGAGTGAGTTTACAGTAATAGATAGTCCTCAAAGATTTGAAAAATATCAACCCACTGCATATCTGTCATTTTGAAAGCATTTGCACAGACAGGCTGTTCCTAAGAGCAATTCTGTGGAAAGGTAGGAGCGATACTATTACTTCCACTTACAAATTGGTAGCGGAAGATCAGGAGGAGAGAGAAAGTGATTTAGCCCAGCCCACAAGGCTAACTAGTGAGGACTTTTGATTTTTAAATATTTCCCAGTATTAGCTGCCTCAGTTAATTTGTCACCATTGTAGGGCTTTTGTAGTTAGCTTCCTTTGTCACTTGTGTCCTGGAGGCCTGGAAGTAGTCATTGCATATCTGACTGTTGTTTTCTTTAGGGGAATTGAGTGTTAAGTCTCATCATTTGTTTATTGATGTTCCTATAATTGGTGTTGAGAGTCATAATAATCTATTTGAAACAATCCAGAGCAATGCTTTATTCCTGATTGTTTTAACAAGGACTGGCTTCTCCCATTGAATCAGAGGAGGAGCTGAAATCTTTAAAATCGATCCTGTTTGCTTATGGTGCCTCTGCAGTGCTTCTGGCTTGGAGAGATAACTAGGAAGAGCCTTCCTCTATGAGCCTGACACAGTCCTGCACAGGGCCAGAATCCCTGCATACTCTGGGAATGTCTGTCATAGCCCACTGCTCAGGACCCGGTGGCTTGGCAGTTCCCAGGAACGATCGCTGAGCGTTTCCTTTGGCTTTTACCATGCACCCGTCTCAGAAGCATGAGGGTGTCAAGTCAGATAAGTCCTGGTCTTTTGGAACCTACTTCATGGATCCTTCACAGGCTAAATGTCCCTCACAACTTCTAGAATGGAAGGAGCCCTTTATTCCTAAGACTTGAGGGCCTTGGCTACAGAAATCTAGAGCCTGTCCAGCACTGGGTACAGCAGGACAGGTTATTGGTGTATGATCCCATCAGTAAAGGAAATCATACTAAATACCTTTGAACTGTAGCCAGAGAAGCCAAGAAGCTCAGTCTTGTCTCTGATTAAACGTACTGTGTCCTGTGACACAGGTTTAAGGTTGCAGCTCTTGCATTGCTGGGGAAACCATCACTGTGGACAGACAGCATGCCATGGACAGAGCATTGGGTCAGTCTAGTGGCCTTCAGCGCTGGTCCTTGCACAGGAAGACCTTTTTACTCATCCACAGCAAAACTGATAATTTGTTGAAGCCAGATTTAGTTAGTAGGTCCAATATTCTGAGATTTCTTTTAGTAAGTATTGTATGTACGTACGTACGTATGTATGTATGTATGTATGTATGTATGTATTTGAGACGGGGTCTGAACTGTGCAGTTCAGGCTGGCTCACTTTTTGTAGCCTCCAAGCTGGTCTTGAACTTGCAGAAACCCTCCTGGCTTGACTTCTGGAGTGCTGGGATTACAGGCATGTGCCACCACTCCAGGTGCTGGGGCTACAATGGGTGCCTGCATCCAGAACTGAGATGGTGTGTCCCAGCACCCAGGACCTAGAACTTGGGTCTTTGTGCTTGCTAGGGAGGTTCTTAATGCCTCTGAGCTGTCTCTCAGGCCCCAAGTATTTTATTTTAAATCTAAATCATTTCTCTGTTTTTTTGCAAGGGAAAGGGAAGGGGCAGTTTGGCAAGTATATGAAATTTACACTGTATTCAGTTTGACTGAGATCTACTCTTTCATAAATCATACTGACTCAATTTTTAAAATATTTGAATATTGGGGCCGGTCAGATAGCTCAGTGGACTAAAATGCCTGCTTAGGCAGAGTGCAGTGGCTAGGGTTTGATCCCTGGCAGGCGTGCTGTGCCAGCTCTGCCCCAGAGGTGCACTGAGATGATGATTGAGACTGGGTGTGGTGGCACACACCTGCAATTCCAATGTTTGGGAGGCTGAAAACAGGAGAATCACTATGAGTCCGTTCTAAGGCCCTGTAGACCCTGTACTAAATACATTTTAAAAAATTGAATATCAAGTGCACATTTGAAAATAATCTTAGGTTCTTGATACATTTCATGGCTATCAATTTGCAGATTTTTGTTTGCTTTAGTAATGTAATAAGTATCTCAAACTTAGCCTTATGTAAAAGCTAGAGAAGAGGTGATCACTTATGTCCCAGTCTGTGCCCATCCAATGTGCCCCCCCCCATCTCCCCAGGTCCCTCTGCTAGCCGTCCAACCCTGAGTTTGTCTTGGCCAGTGATCCTTTTATTATGGATAGCCAGTTGGTCCCCATAGCTGTTGCTGAGATGAGTAACCAAATTGATACGTGTGCATCAAAAGAGCATTTTTTCTTCTGTTAAGCTCAGGCATGTTTTCATTTCCTCATTGCTTGTTACTGTTCTTAGTATCCTGTGTGCTCCTGAGGCTACAGGGGGCATCTTGTCCATACTTGCTTCCTCATAGGACCCATGGGGAAGCAGGGCTCAGTGAGGCTGCCTGGACTAAAACCTGCCCTCCTCCTGTCCTCATCTCTTGTAGGCTGAATGGCCACAACTGTTTTGGCCGTTCTTTGTGAGGGATGTGTCTGGATCCTTTAGCATTCCACTTCTCATCTCTGAACTTGTGGTAGTGTGTTTTTGAGACAGGCCTGCAGTCAGCGGTCATTCTGCGTTTATGTAAACCGGGGGAACCTGATGACTATGGTCCTGTCTAGACCGCCACTCTTGGCTGACAAGGCCCAAGGATGACCAGGCGGCCTGCTACTGTCCTAAGAGGCATGCCTGAAAATATTGAGCAGGCAGCACAGATTTACATGTTATAGGGAGGATTTCACTCATTGGAATTAGAATTTTAAAAAATACCTTCCTAATTATATCTTGATTTTTAAATCATTTTAAAAATGACATTTAGTTTTAGTTTTTCACATATCTTCTTTAAATGAACCTGTATCCTGCACAATTGAACATAGACTCTTCTAGTCTGATGCCGGTGTTTAATGCAAACAAAAAGAAACCAAGCTTGTGCAACACTTTTTAATCTTTTCCTCACTCATATTAAGCATATATGTCTGCACTTATTAATTTTAGCACTTTCATTTCTCCATTTTTCACAGATTTTATAGTGACAGCAAAATACACTTTCATAGAGATTTTGTAGTCCTGATTCGGCCAATGAACCCCTTTTCTTCAAAGCAGACAGCTTACAGTAGAGTGGATGTCCCACCCTGTGCCTTGCCTAGCCCCCTGAGAGCTTGAGTACCCTGAAGAGTCCTGAGATGGTGGCCACATTAAGAGCGAGGTGACTTCACAAGGCCTTCCAGGCTGGGGGCCTCTGGGCCTTTGTCATTAGACACAACAAAAGTCCATAGGGTGCCAGGGCGAGGGGTAGGAAAATAGGATCGTCCTGGAATTGAACGTTACGTTCCCAAGATTGTTTAATAGCTCCATCAGTCTTTAATCCATTGGAAGCCCGTCCCTCGAGTCCTTTCCCCTATGTAAACTTCTGGTAAGTCAGGTGTTTAGTGTGGGCTCTTTTAAAAAAAAAATCAATGTTGATGATTTTAAGAAATATTATCTCTAATAAGATCTCTTTGTAAGTTTAAGCCTCATGCCTCATCCACCTATATCTCCTTGCCACTGACCTTATTAATATTCCATCTTGATTTTCAGATGAGGTTCTTAAATGTGATTACTGCAAATTAACATCTAGCAACTTGGAGGACTGCGGTCTCATTCCAGTACAGTGATGTCATGTTGCTACTGCTGGAGAGACATCCTTGATTTATGAAGGGCAGACAAGGGACGGGAAAGAAGCACCAACTTTGTGAGCCAGTCTGAATAATGTCTGTATTTCATTTCCTCGCATGGCTGTGACTAGGGACATGGAGGGTAGTGTGGTGTCCTCTTTGGAAGGAAGGTCCTGGGAGCATATGTGGAGGATGTGATGGGCTCTGTGAGCCTGGGAGGAAGTCTCCCTATCTAGCAGGATAGCCTGCGTGTCACAGAAGAGGGGCGCTACATTTCAGTGACTGAACTGAATGTTTGTACTTTGCTGACACTTGCAGACAGCAGCAGGTCAGCCGGAACAGATCATGTTGAGCCAGAGCAGCCCCTTGTGCCCCTGCTCCCCGCTTACCGCCAGCACTTCCAGCAGTTATAACCGAGACTTAGACCACTGTTGAACACAGCAGGGTTCTTTAGTGATCCTCTCCTGCCACTTCCTTTTGCTGTTTTCAGCACTGGGTAGTTAGTTATTTTTAGTTCCTACTTGGTGGTGTTTGTGATTGTAAGTAATACGGGAAGACTTTAATTCTTGTTAAATCCACTTTCACCAGTGTCTGGCTTCTCTTCACCCTCTCCCATCCCCTGCTCCTGCCTCACCACTGCAGCCGCATCCAGGCTGGGAACATTGGCCATCTTCCTGGTAATACCTGGCTTTCTATTGGGATGCTATGCTGTTGATTCTGTAAGTTAAAAAAAAAAAAAAATCAGTGAATGCCAGCAATGTTGGCATATGAGACCTGGTAGAAAAATGCCTTTGTCTCTCTGGCTCCAATATCAGGGTTCTGGAGCTCTCAGATTGCACAGGAACTACTGTTTCTAGATTATTCTTTGATCAGTGTAGAAGATATTGCAACATATAGTTAGGTTCATGTTTGAACCACAATTTCTGTGATTTGCTTTTCCTCAGCTTTGTGACTTTTTGTTGTTTAAAAAAAGACAGTGAGCTTGCTTCCTGTGCACAGTTGTTACACCATGTTTTGCAGAACCTCATCCCTTGCCTTTGCAGGTCTCCTTTCTTTCCCTTGCCTGTGCTGGTATCCATTTCAGTTATTATTCTGAGACAAGGTCTCACTGCATTGTGCAGACTGCCTCACCTTCCTGGCTGCAGTCTTCCTGCCTCAGCTTCCTGAGTGCTGGGACCAAGGCAGCCTCATCTTGCCCACCTTCTTCCAGTCAGGTGCTGCTGCCCTGTCTGTGAAATCAGTGGGTCATCTAAGGCCTTTCCTTCATGCACTCTTTGGCCTGGCCCACCTTGGGTTCTTTTGTGTTCCTTCTCAGAGATTCTTGTAGTTTTGCTTGCGTATATTCTTAATCTTCAAGAAACAGGTGTAGGCAGCAAACTTGCTAGAAATCACCCCATGGGTCCACTTCTGGATTGAAGATCAGTTGCCTTAAGAATGTAGACCATGCTGTCCTTGATATTTCCTTTCTCCCAGCTCCTGGAATGCAGAGCCTGGTGATGGCCGCACTGTCCATCCTTTCTCTTTGTCACTAGGCATTGTCGTCATCATCATTTTGGCTGTTGTTCTCACTGGAGCTGGAACTGTTGGGTACAAGGAAGTCTGCTGGCGGCTTTGCGTGTGGCCTAGTGGGTTTGGTTTTCCAGTGGAAGCATCCCTCCCCGCAAGGCAGAATGGGAGTGACCTGCCGTGAGACCTAGAAGTCATAGCTGGTGCTGGGGCTCTGTGCTGTGTGAAGAGAGGAGAGCAGAGGAGCTTTGTGCTGCTCCCTGTCCAGGCTTCCCAAGACTACCTGGTGTTAGTTGGGTACTAATGCTCCTCTTCCCTGCAGCCCTGTGATGGTATGTTTGTGTTCTGCACGCCTCTGTCACCTGGAGATGTTCTGGACTCATCGGCTTTGCCCTTCTTCCTCTTCTCTCCACTGTTAAGTTCTTTACTGTTTTGGACATTGTGCTTGTTTTTCAGTGGGTTTCAGTTGATTGAGCAGTAAACATAATGGGTTCACCATTGTGAACCAGAAACCAAATGAATGTTTTTTTGCTTTTTAGGAAGTTTATTGAGGCAGGGCTGACCTACTCCAAGCTGTAGATATTAAATATATAGCTTAATGTATTGGCCATTCATACTCAGGAATCCTTGTTACTGTCAATGCCATACACTTTCCATCAACTCAAAATTTTCTTCGATTCTTTTGTTTGTTTTGATTGTGTGTTCAGAACACTTAGTAGAAGATCTCCTTAATACGTTTTTAAATAAATACTGTGTTGTCAATCATAGGCCCTGTGCTATATTGCAGATCTCCAGATTTCACTTATTTTGTGCAAGCAACACTATCTGCCTTGACCAGCAGCTTCTTTTTTCTCTCTCCCCATCTCTGGCTACCACCAACCTTCTGTTTCTGTGAGTTTGTCTGTTTACTATTTTCCCTCAATGTGAGTCATGCCTATTTGTCTCTCTGGCTTATTTCACTTGGCAAACCAACTGCCCCTATTGTTACGACAGTTGGGTTTTCTTCTTTCTACAGGCTGAGTAATATTTCATGGTAAATGGATACCACAAGGTGTTTATCCATTGGCTGGTGAAGGACACAAAGGCATCTTTTATGGTCTTCATTTTGAGCAGCCATGACTGTTGTTACTGTGCTGGTGCTCAGGGTGAGCTCGGAGGTTACAGATGATTTATTAGCTGGTGTGTGCAGCACTACAAGTTGCTTCCCCTTGGTGGGGACACTTGGAGGTTTTTTCACACACACACACACACACACACACACACACACACACACACATAACCATCTGCTTCCTGTGGGACTCGCCAGGTCCCACTGGGAGGCCTAGTATTTGAGTCTCAGCCTTCCTTAGTCCAGGGATCTACTTGGTGTAAGAGTGGAGGCTCCAGAGCTCTGCCTGTCAGCCATCCTGTAGGTGCCTTCAGTCTGCTCATGCTGAGTGACTCTGCCAACATGGTACTGTAGCTCACAGTGAGGAGAGATAGGTAGAAGAGTCCACACCATTACAAGCACATCTTCTCTGTGTAGGTGAAACTCAGTGAGAGCCACATGCCTGAAGCTGTCTTGGAGCAGATGGAATAAGCAGGCAGATAGACTGTACTCTGCATGGCTGCAGGCACCTGTCCTTGCTGTGATGCCCCTAGTGGCATCGTGCCTCACAGTGGAGGTGACCTGGCATTGACATTTCACCCATCATCATGGCCTGTCTCCTGGTGGGACTCAGATGTGGGAGCAGAATTAATTTTAAATGATTTTTCAAGTTAAAATGTGAGGAGGTATTCTAGCATTATGCTTTGGATGTATGTAAATAATGACTAAAGACAGCAAGGGACATGGAGTGTCCTGTGGCCCTGAGTGCCCTACCAGGGAGAGATAGAGTCAGAGGGGTCTCAGAGGGAGGAGGGAGGCTGCTATGGTTTGTGTCTAGTTGTCCCCCCAAAGCCTCGTGTTAATCAAGGGGCAGACATGGCTAGAGGAGCATTGAGGGTCATGCCCGAAGGACAGGGGTGGAGCTTGATGGGCGGGGCCACACAGTTGCGAACCTTTAAACTGGCAGCACGTGCTTCCCCAGGTTGGTGGTCTCTCTAGGGTGTGGAGTAGGTTATCCTGGACCTGGTAGTGCCCCAGCCTCTCCTCTGGACCCTATAGCACAGGGCATCAGTCTGCAATTGAGGCTGCCTCGGGCAGAGAGATGTCTGGGGAAATGGGAGGCACTGACCCTCTCTCCTGAGCAAATAAGGCTCTGAGGTCTTGCTACATAATTCAGGCTGTTTTAAACTGTGAAATCCAGACCGACCTCTAATTCATGGTGAGCCTCCTGCCCTAATCTCCTGAGGGTTGGGATTGTAAGAAACCATTCTCGGGGTTTCTCCACTCTCAAGATTGTCTGGAGCCAGCTGAGTATGAATTGAAACCACTAGTAACTGTTGAACTAAATAAACCTTTCCTTCCGTCATTTTGGGTGTCATGGTGTCTCTAGCAAGGAGAGAAGAGAAACTGAGACGAGGTCATGTTTCTAGAGTGCTCACCATAAGCTGGACCTGGGGAAGGAACCTCAATTGCTGGGTTGCTGTGTCTGTCTGTCTGTCTGTCTGTCTGTCTGTCTGTCTGTGGCTATCTTTCCCTCTTGTCTCTGTCACTGTCATATTCTGTCTCTGTGGCGGGCCCTGGAACCTCTTGTGTAACAGGGCACTGAGGCAAAGTCCACCGTGCACTTCAGGGACAGAGAAGTCTGCTCCTAGCTGGGGGGGTGCAGAGTGAGCAGCAGGCGGTCAGGACGGTCTCTGTGATCTGACTCAGAAGCAGAGGGTGTGGCGTGCATCCTCTGCAGCCAGGCAGGTTCCAGGTCACCTACTGCCAGCAGGTGGCTACAGGATGGTGTGTTCCCGGCCTGAGATATGGAGTAGACTGACCTCACCAGCTCTGTGGCACTTGGAGCTGGCGCCCAGGGACAGGCACCGGCGGAGACTGTATTGGCCTTTGGGCAGCTTCGGTGGCTTGAAAGATGTCCTCTTTAAGTTCTAAAACTTACAACAGCGTGTGGTGGGATGGACCTAAGGTACTTATGTGCTTTCTCTTATCCTGAGCAGAAAAATAAGCAATATAATCACTTATTAATGACTCTGAGTCATCATTATGGAAATTGAGCATTGTACTGTACAGCTTTAGATTGATCGATTTCAAGCTTGTCTAGAATGAAGTATAAAATGTGAAGGGTGATACATTATAATACAAGGAAGATAAAAGCAAGGCAATGAACTTGCCTCCATCCGGGCTTCATTGTCTGCCTGTAAACTTGGTGGGCCTTCGGGTCTGTGGATGGCCCCACACCCATGCCCTGCAGGACTTTCTTTCCTCTCTCCTGTGTCTTTCTTAGTCTTATCTGAAATAGAGTTTTCTCCTGCTGTTTTTTTCTTGAAATCCTCAGTTAAGCTTCTGTTTCCTTTGGAGAGAAGAGGGTAACATTCTTCTACTTTGCCAACTTTTATTACAAATTCCATTCTAGTTCTTTTAAATCCTACACTGAGTAGTATTTCTGTGTTATGTTAGATGTCATTATGTTCTGATACTCTTGCTTCCTGTGGAATCTCCAGAGCCAAATTACCAGAGAAAGGCAGGGAAAGATACAGAGGCTTGGAGATGTGTGCGTGGTTGCATGTGACCTTGTCTGCTGCTATTTCTTGTACTCGTGTGAGTGTCTGCATGTGTCAGGCTCTAGGGAGAAACACAAGTGAATACAACTGAACTCACCTACGCCTGCCCCAAACAAGCCATAAAACAGATCATTTCCTCTGTGGTGTCGGGGCATGACAGACCTTGGCATGGAGGTTGTCTAGGGCTGCTGCTTCCTTTGTGTTCTCTGAATGTCTGGTCCTCCACGGCATGGTTAGGGATTCCTGTCACATGTGCTTGGCAGGTGTGGCTGTGTGTCCTGAAGCTGAGCACTATCTTCTAGCTTAGTATTCTTATAAGTCTGGTTGTTTTGACAATCAGGGTATTGGTTGTCATATGCAGTGTCTCTTAGTACCTGATGTTCTCATCAGTATTTTTTACATAGATTGCTATTGAAATTCTTATTTTTCCTTGATTCAAGATTAGTTCAGAAAAGGTTATTTTTTTGTATGTGTATATTTTTCTAAAATATCAGGCAGTTTCTCTTGTCCTTTAGTTAATACCCTGCATGTTTAGTGAATGGCTTCTCTTGTTCTCATCATTTTGTCATTATGTTTTTATTACTTACATTACAGCTACATCATGTTTTTAGTATCATTTGCATTATGGCCAAAGAAAATGTGAAAATGGGATAGCTTCTTGATTACTATATTTTTCTATGGTGCAGGTAATGGAACTTGGGGGTTTCTCACACATGAGGTAACACCACTGAACTATAACCCCAGCCCTACTCTGATTATTCCTCTTTTTTCCCCTCTTTTTGTTACAGGGTCTTACCATGAAGTTCAGGCTGGCGTTGAGTTCACTTTGTAGTCCAGACTGGTCTTGAACTCACAACAATCCTCCTGCCTCAGCCTCTTGAGTTCTAAGATTACAGGCATTTGCCACCACGCCCAGTTCCTACTCTGATTCTTAAGATTGAACCCTCCTAAAACTTTGTAGACTCTTAGTATGTCTACTAGTTTTCCTATGGCTATAACTGTCCCTTTCATATTTTTATAGCAAGCAGAAAACACCAAAATAACACCCAGAATTTGGAAGCAGATGTATTTTATGTTAATGGGCACTGATGAGGATTACTCCTAGATAACAGGCCCCGATCTCTGGTGGTCTAGAGCTTATATGGGATAAGTAAGCAGAAAGTACAGTGGCAGAATGGCTTGTCCTTGCTGATTGGTTTATACTGTGTGCATCGTAGTGACCAGCTATGCAACACAGTGACCAGCCATTTCTAGGAGACAGAAGCAACTTGACTTGGAATAGAACTATTACCTGGGCAACTAATAAACTGAGGCTTCAGCCCTGTGTGGACTGGCTAGTGTCTGTTGTCTCTTCGGAGTGAGCCTCAGAAGAGCTGTCCAGGTAAGTTTTTCAGCAGATCTAAGCCTATATTTCTAAAACTTATAGAGGTAGTTAATATGTACCTGGATTGTAAGTGTGTGCAGGACTGTCTGAAGATATGGGTGGCCTTTATGTGGTTACAAGCTGTATGTAGTTTTTATTTAATCTAGTTTTTGAGTTAGTTCTACTAGAAATGTAGCCCATTTCTGCCAGTGATTGAGGGTAGGCCATATCTAGAAATGATTTTTTACAGCAGGACCCAAAAAACTTTTATTGCCTTTTCAACACAGGTGGGGGATGGGAGTTTGGAGCCAGTGACACAGATGTAAGCTTGAACTGGCTGCAGGGGTACAGGTACGAGTGCCTGAGCTTATAGAATACACAGTGGGCCTGACTCTGCGTTGTTGGTGGCAGGCTTCTAAACAGCATCAGGAAGTAGTCACAGGTGAGCTTTGGCCAGAAAGCTTTGTCCAAGGTGACCACAGCATATGTTGCCCATCCTAACAGAGCTGCCTCCCTGTGTAAACAGGGTCCACTCAGCATCCATCAGGGAGATTCATCTTTTTAAGTCTGATTAACGTGAGAAGAGTTTATGAGACAGGGCCGGGCAGTCATGGTCTATTGGGCTTAGCTCTTTGGGCAGGGCCATGGCAGGACTGAGTGATTTCATTGCTGTAAAAGTCCAGCAGGTTTGTTTTTGGGCCAGAGTCCTTGGTACTGTGTAAGGTCCAGCACATTAGTGGCACTTAGACAATTAGTTCTTGTCCTAAGATGAGTTTGTCAGCTTTTCTTGTTCAGAAGGATAGAGGCTATTGGAACATGGAGGCAAAGAGGGGACAGCCCCTAGTAACCAGATATAAGGGCTGACACTCTGGAAAAGCATCGTTGTTTTTGTCAACTCAAGGATCCAGAGAAGCCAGCAACTCCAAGAAATTTGCAGAGGTTTTGTTTTGTTTTGTAACCAGTTTCTGCAAAATATTACAGCAGAACTTTTGTGCCTTCCCAGCAAGCAGCTCGAGTGTCATTAGTCAGAAGTGCTTCTTTAAAAGAGGAAACAAGTTTTTGAACTTGACTCAGCCTCTGAGAGGTTGAGTACAGGTCAGTTGGTTTTTTAGTCCAGAGCTGGAGTCTTTCCGTTTAAAGGCAAAAAGGGCTAATTAACAGCCAGTCAAAGTAGAAGAAGGCATATTTTAGTTGGAGGCAGATGTACCAGCAGGCTGTGGGTTGCAGAAGCCTGAGGTATACAAAGGGGAAATCACAACTGCATTGGCAGCTTAGAGATCTTGAACTTGGGCAGAACAGAATAAAGCTTTTCTGGCTTGGATTGAATGTAAGAGCCACTCAGGATGGCCTTGTGAGCTTATTTTGCTGACTAGAATGGCTTTATGTCATGCAGGACACAGGTGCAGAGCCCAGGTTGGGGGGGTGGGCCTTTAACCCCTATGGCAGTGGAGTCCAAGTGAGCTGGCCTTCTAGCTCAGGATTTTCCCAGTTGCAGGGCTTATGGGAGCAGTTCACAAGCAGAGGACAGCGTCTTTTCTGCATTGTTGGCAGCACAGAGATCTTGCCCCAGGTGATTAACAGCCCATCAGGCTGATAGGTGGCTGAAAGCCTGCTTGTGTGTTCTGTGACATCTGATGGCAATGGGGTCAGTGTGAAGTGGCATGGTTGGTGTCCAGGCCCAGAGGTGAATCTAGTCTTCACCTCTGGGAGGAGAGTTTTCAGAACTTCAGGATTGTGGTTTTCTGTCTCAGGCTGATGCAGGTGTCTTATTCTCAGGGAACAAAGTTGAATATGCAGGGCTAAATGAGAGGGAGGCTGACTGGCTTGGTGTGAAGGTAATGGCCTTCCATGCTGTCACTTTGTGACTCGCAGACACGGCGCAGGACAAGAGTCCCAGGAACTTTTTAACAGAGGCAACTTTTGAAGGCAGTGAGTTCTGTTCCACTGTCTACCAGGAAAGCCGTAGGTTTGTCCCTGACTTTTGTAATGACCGCAGGCACTCAGGGCCAAATTTTAAAGAGGTTGGCCTATCCTATCCATTCACACCCAGGAGAGAACGACTCATTTGTCTGGGCTAATGTTCCAGTTTTTTTCACAGTCAAAATGTGGAACTCAAGTGGGGCTGGGGAGATACCTCAGCAACACAGTGCCTACCTGGCAGACACAAGGTCCTGAGTTTGAGTTCCAGTACCAAAGAAGAAAAGGAGAGCTCAGAAGGAATTGTTAGCAGTCCCTGTGGGTGTTAGGTGGTTCCGCCTGACCTGGATAGGAGTATAATCAGAAGGTGCTGGAGGAAGGACCTCTGTGGCCAAGTGCGGGCAGTGACTAGCTGGAACCAGCTCAGTTGGCTGGAAGTAGACAAGTCGGGAGCCAGGAGTGAAGCTGCAACTGTTGGCAGCAACTGTGGTAGCTAACAAAGGTGCCAAGGTGGAATTCTCAGGAAGAATAGGTCTCTTTCTCTTTCTTTTTATTTTTGGTTTCATTTTTAACTCCCTTTTCCTGCAGTCAGGGACTGTGGGTTTTAACTACTTCCCTTTTTAGTCTCCCTACAGTGTATGTTGTGTACCTTCAAACAGCGTCACAACAGACAAAGGGTGGGTGCCCCTCAGGTGCCTGCCTGGCTGCTCCCCTCACGGGGACTTAGCTAAGGAGAGTTTGAGGTCTCTGTTATGCCTTATATCAGTTACTGTGGAACCACAGCCAAGGGCCCATTCATTCAGCCACTGATGTAGGGATTGGAGTTGGATCCCTGGCCTTTAGCGCTGGCCCTGCCCCTGAGGTGTGCTGAGACAGCATAATTGAGACTGGTTTTGGTGATGTATTCCTGTAATTCCAGTGCTTGGGAGGCTAAAAACTGGAGGATCACTGCAAGTCCAATCTGTGTAGTGAGACCCTGTACTAAATACATTGAGAGAGGGAGGGAGGGAGGGAGGGAGGGAGGGAGAGAGAGCGAGAGAGAGAGAGCGAGGGAGAGAGAGATTAAGCTCTTCTAAAGCTCAAACTGAGCAGAACTGACAGACTGATTAACTGGGGTGCCCCCAGGGGTCTTATTGGAATCAGGCAGGCAGACAGACTGGCAGATTGCATCCCCCTCCCTTTAGTGTTTGATGTGAACCACTTGAGTGAGAAGCCAGGAATCCTCTTCCATACTTTCAAGGGGACTTGACAAATCTCAAGGGTGCATTTTCCTCAGGGACTTGGAGGGTTCTTTGCCTGTCTGAGAGGGCCAGAACTAGTGACCAAAGAGGTCGGTGTAGTCGATCTTCCTGGCTGATGCACCAGACGCAGTGGCAAGCATAAACACCAGAGCAACACCCAGGATTTACAGACACACTGATTTTATGGATATGAGCACAGATCAGGATCATTCCCAAAATACCAGGCCCTGATTTCTGGGCTAATGTTCCAGTTTTTTCACAGTCAAAATGTGGAACTCTAGGACATATAGGAGTTCAGCAAGTAAGAAGTACATAGGCAGAATGGCTTGTTGGTGATTGGTTCTTATAGTCTGCATCACAGTGGCCAGCCAAAACTGGAACAGAAACTGTTACTACCTGGGCAACTAACAAGCTGAAATATCCTGGCTGGACATGCAGGCATTTTCCTTTACAGTTCAGGGAGTTGAAATAGGTCCTGTCAGAGGTCATATGTAGCTCTGTTCCAATCTTGTAGACTTAAGGCAGAGAGAGAAATGTCTGACTTACAGTGCAAAAACAAAATGAGGTGAAGTTGTTTGAAAGTATTCTCCTGGAGTCTATGGCCGTACCTCCCTGAGTGCCCAGTCTTGTCTGAAAACACTATACTGGGTCTGATGAGTCTTCTTGCTAAGAGCTGGTCTCAGTGCCTCTCACAGGTCTTCAAACTTGTGAGCAACTTGGGCTTGGTTGCATGACTCGGTAGGTGAGTGTCTTAAGCAGAGGCAGCTGGCCAGTGGTAGGTGTGGCATGATAGCTGGTTGGTGGAGAAATTTAAGGTAAGAAAGTCAAACTACTTCCAAGAGTTGGGGCTGTGAGGCCCCAGCTGGCATGGCGTGCTGCCTCGGCCTGGCCTGCTTTGAGCACTCTCCGAAAGGACCCAGAGGAGGCAAATCCAGACCTAACCCTTGTGCCCCAGCTGGTAGAAAGAAATCCGGACCTTCCCCTGGGGCTGATGTCCCTTGAGGCTGACTGGAGGGTGGGGCGTCTGTAGCCCCCAGAGCCTTGAGCTTGCTTTCTTGAGTTGCTCATGTCAGCAAACCCAGGTGAACAGTGTTAGGACTCCTGGTGTGGGGATCATACTGAGACCATTTGATTCAGAAGCCAGTGAGTTTTCCAAAACCACAGGTTCTGCCAAGTCCATCCCAAGATTTAATGAGGCACATGCCAGTCACATGAAGCAAGTTGGCAAGACTGTAAACTGGGGTGTTCTTGGGTTAGGGTGTAGCTAACATGACCACATTGTTTGACCAGCGCAGCAGCCACATCTGCTCACCCCTAGTCCATTCCCAGCTTGCTTGCAGAGGACTTGTTAACCATTTGATGTGAGGAATCAGCTCTTCCTCCTCTGTCTGTGACCCCTGGGACCCAGGGAGCTGATGTTTGTGACCAGGATAGGGGAGAGCAGCTCAGCTGGGGAATTTACTGTGTTATATCTAAATAAAATATTCACTTTTTGAATGTGTATATAAAAGCTTGCTCACACATTTTGCTTTGTGTCAAAGAAATATTAAATTTAAAATCTTAATAAGCATCTTAATATTTTCCCACACATGTTGGTTATATTGTTCTACATTCTTTTTCCATCTGAAGAACTGTAATATGTTGTAGCAGAGGGTACAAATGTGCTCCCTTTGTAAAATACAAATGCACACAAATAAAACTTTTTTAAGGGAAGCATTTGTGCTTACTTTATACAAGGTTTTATATCATTGTACTTTCTTTCAGGTTAGTAGACTAAACACTTTTCTTTTCCAAATTGCTTTGCTCGGGTGGGATCTCAAATGTCATGATAAAGCATCAAGAGTCCAATGCATCAGAAATAACAACAGGGGGACATTTCAGGGGTGAAGGAAGAAATCTGAATGCTCAACTTGTTAAAGTATTCATTGGCATCTTGGGTGGAATTTCAGAGACCAGGATGGCGTGAGATCCAGTGGATGTAGAGAGAGAAGAGAATCCAGCCAGGGAAGCTCTTGTAGGGTGAAGTGAATCCCATTACCAGCCGAGAGGAGAAGGAACTGAAGTGAGCGCCTAGGAGTAGGCAAACAGAAGGTATACACAAGCGTTGCCCAGAGGAACGCAGGGCACCAGCTAGCTGGGAGTTAGTGTCAGATCCGCACACTTCTTTCTTCTCTCTCCCTTTGTTTTAACTTCTTGATCCCAGCATCTGGGGACGTCCCATGGGTCCTGATATCCCCCATCCCCACAGTGTATACAATCCATGTCTGGTGGCCCGGCCTGCCCCAGCCATCCTGACTTCCTGCTGGCTGGCAGAGAGGTCGATCCCTTTCTCTAGGGTCCTTCTGTGGACAGATGCTTCTGGATGTTGTGCTTGCCTGAAGTTTTATCAGTGACAAAACCATTTTATTTCACAGTGGAACACTGGTCTGCAGCTGCCCACAGCATGTTGACGTGCACCTTCTAGTGTCTGCCTTTCTGGAAGGACTGAGAGTAGGAGATTCACAGTATTTTATATCCTGCCTGAGCAAAGCCATTGCCACAAGCTGGGTTAGGTCACAGAGGTCAGCACTGCAACTGAAGTGTAGATTTTTGGGGTGAAAAGCATTTGGGTTTCTTCTAAACAAGAAATTTTATATGCTGTGCTGCTGGTAGGTGCTGCTGAATCTGCTGTCTACACCGCCATGTCATCGTTGGAGTAAATTGCTTTTACTTCTAATCTTGTGTTATGTATGAGGCTATCTAACTGGTTACAGCGAAGTGGATGGAATGGGATGTGGTTAGCTGGGTATTATGAATTATTAATGTCATGGTACCTGATGTTCTTAGTGGCCAGTAACAGCTTCCTGTTTCTGATAAATAAAGACGGAGGATTTGCTTCATTAAGTTTATATACTGCCTGGTACTTTAATTCAAATATAGCTTGGATGCAATCTCCAGCCTTCTTTTAGGCTGGCTTGGAAGAGGAAATGGATGCTTCTGTATATTGAGCCCTGAGTCCTTCACCCTTGTAGAGATGGAACACAGCATACCCAGTGCCAAGCCTGGGCCCCAGTCAGGCCCTGGGTGGTGCATGGGCACATGGCCGACTCTGCAGCAGCTGCTCGGGGTTTCAGACACACACGCTGAGTTCTATCACCATTCTATTCAGATGAAAGATGTGTGGCAAGAGGACTGCCAGTCTAGGAGCCCACCCAACGCACAGCGGATTTCAACAGTCACCTCCCAGAGAAGACATGGGACTGCATGGTGGCTTCTTGAGAAGGGACTCCACTTTCTTTTTCTGGAAGTCCATCTGGGGGGCAGTGGAAGTCTCACTCGGCTTAGCATTAGATTAACTATAATAGAATTGCGTTAAGGTCTCAGCTTCATTAGCATCATCATTCTGTCTGAACCCACTACCTTCCCTCTGAAATGTACCAGGAGGGAAATGGTCCTTTGTAAAGGAACCTGCTGTTAGCTGTGCATGAGCTTTAACAGTCCCTTCCCTTCTCATGCCTCTCAGTGCTCCTCCTCTCCCCTCCCCTTTTCTTTTCTGTGATGTCTAGGCTGGCCTTGAACTTGCAGCTGTCCCCGAGTGCCTGTGCCTTAGGCCTGTACTGCAGCACACACTATATGATCTTCTCCCTGTACAATGTTGCTGTGTATTCCTATTATAGTCATTATTTACTGTTTTTTCCTTTATAGTAAAAGTCTCATTTACAATTCAGGACAGCTGGGATTTTTTAAAAAAGACTATTTAATAAGGAAATGAATTCCATAACTTGGGTTTAAGAGGAATGTTCATATTTTCTTTTTTAGTTATGGTAAGGTACAACACGCAAGTCGCCCTTGTAGCCGCTTCTAAGTGAGCTCCTTGCTGTGTGCCTGTCTTTGCTGTCCCTCCCCTCCCAGGACTTGGCTGTCTTCCCGGGCCAAGGCTCTGGCTCAGGATGCTGTGTTTGCTTTCGGAGCACCTTAGGTCTGCAGCCTGGCTCAGACGCTCTGGCCATTGCTTGGTCAAATTGCTGTTGTGTTGGGCCAGAGGTGATGTGACAGTGTGCTTAGCAGCCCACCCCAGCTTTGGTAAGGTGGAGCCTCCTTTATACACCTGGAACCAAAACCCTGATCAGGGCTGGGAAACACCCCAAACTTGTCAGCGGCAGTGGTGGCCTTCACAGTGATGCCTCCCAGGAGCTTCAGCTCAGTGACGCTTCCTCCAGCTTGGCTGTGTACCGTAGGACTGATGGCTCTTTCTCCATTCTAGTCCTGGTTCTGGCCCCCTTCATGAAGCTGTCATGCTGATCACATTCTGAGTTAAGGCAATAATCATGCCCAAAACCCGAGTCCTCTCATCTATAAAGTCATACTTGATGCGATCGCAGTATCTGTCCTGTGGTCTGAGATTCCCACCGTTAGCACTGTGAATTGTCTCTGCTTTTAAGGAAGACGGAGATGGAAGCTTCTAGAAGCAGAATGAAGCCTAAGGAACATGGGAGCAAAGAACATAGGATAGGCACATGGAGGAGAGAATCCAGCCAGAAGAGAACCAGAAATGTGTTGGGGAGACACCCAAGGCTTCTTTCCTGGAGCTGCGCCCCTCGCTAAGGGTGATGTTGGAAAGGAAAGCCTCAGGGATTCTCGCGATGAGGACCAGTCTGCTGTGCCTCGCAGATGTGCCTCCTTGGCTTGTGTTGCAGCTACTCCTGAAGAAACTGAGTGCAAAGGGGTTGCACCATATGTACCTGGTGATGCCCCTGCCCTGCAGACCCCCAGCCTCCTTCCCTGCCTCACATGTTGGGGAGCCACCACTACCTGGCCCAGGACCAGGCAAAACCCTTCAGGAGAAAGTGGAGGGTGCCCCATTGGGTCCCACTGCCAGTGGGGTGATGGCTGCAGACTGGATGTCGAGGTGCAGCCTTACCCTTCCTCTTGTGTACTCTGGTCCTTCCTGGGGTGCCCTGTGCCAAGGCAGCAGCAGAGGGTGCAGTCACCTCGAGCAGGCCACGACTGCACCTGGCTGGACTTGTCCTCTGGCCTGGAGGTGGGACTCACATTGGATTTTTGAAGTTTGTTTTCCCACCATAGATGGCTTGAAGACTGTACCCTAGTTTAACTGCGTCTGTTGGAATCATGGGGCTTTTTGAGAGTTCACTTTAGTCAGGTGTTTGCATTTAACTATGTGTGATGTGACTGGAAGAACTTACACTTCTTGTCTTTTTTTTTGTCCAACACCGTGCTGCGGTTTGACCACAGGCGGCCACTACACTTCTCCTAGGCACTGGAGAGCTGGTGGTCTGCACAGCGCTTGGGTCACTGTGCCACTGTCCAGGGCAGGTGGTTTTTCCAACACGTTGGATAATTACAGAATGCCAAGATATGAGCTATCATTAGGACACTTGCATGCACAATTATACTCAGATAAGTTCAACCAACTTACTCTTATTTTTATTGTAACATGCCTGAAGATAGTTGGTTTTATATTGTTTAGAACTGCAACATTTCCCTTGCAAGATGATTTTTTTTAAAAAATTAAAATTAGGGCCAGCCAAATAGCTCAGTGAACTAACATGCCTGCTTAGGCAAGTGCAGGGACCAGAGTTCAATCCCTGGCATGCCATGCCGGCCCCACCCCCAGGGCACGATGAAACAGTGACTGAGACTGGGCAGGGTGGTGTGCGCTTATAATCCCAGCACTTGGGAGGCTGAAAACACGAGGATCACTATGAGTCCAATCTACGTAGTAAGACCTGGTAGACCTTGTACTAAAGATACAAAAAATTAAATTTTTTCTTTTTTTTGTCTTTTTGAGACAGGGTCTTGTTATGCAGTTCAGGCTGATCTTGAGCTCATTTTTGTAGCCCAGGCTGGTCTTGAACTCGTACCGATCCTCCTGCCTCAGCCTCCTGAGTGCTGGGATTACAGGCGTGCGCCACCACGCCCGGCAAAAAATTAAAATTAAATTAAGTCGTTGTACCCGTCTGTTTATTGGTTGCCTCCATGGAGAATAGTAGAGCTGAAGGAGTGGGGAGTGCACTTGGTGTCGGGGAGCGTTGAGTTGCTCTGAGAGTAGGTTTGGACCCCATGCAGAGCTGTCGTTCCCCCAGCTGGCTCAGAAGATGCAACTGAGACGAGTGTGCACAGGAGGCATCATGAGCAGGAGGGATAAACCTGCTTCCTAGTGCCCTGGCTGAGCCTGTGTTTCCTGACTCAGCCTCTCAGCTTACTGATGCCCTTTTTTGTCCTGTGGGTATGTCATTGTCCTCTCTCATGGACCCCTGGTCCACATGGCCTCACTCATCCCAGTAGTTATACTGTCAGCCATCCAGTGAGGCTCAGATGTCCTGCAGACCAAGACACATGGGGGGAACAAAATTACAGAAAACTCAAAAGGCAAGGTGAGTTTGCTGTGCTGAGCGCCACGCAGAGTCTGTACGACAGAGCACTGGTGGCTGTCCTGCACAGCCGCCCCGTCTCGGGGGCCTTTGTCCTTCTAGCACCCACTGGAGGTCGCTGGCTGCATCTTCTTGGAGGACTGTGTAGTGAGGCCAGCTGTGGTGGCATCTGTGCTGAATGTGTGTGGACTTTTTGTTGTCCTCCAAACAGTGCCGTGTGACGGCTGTTAGCACAGCATTTCTACTTTGAGAGATGTCCTGTGTGATTTAGAGCATAGGGTGGGCTACATCCAGTGCTGTGTAAGCTTTCCTACTGGGGACTTGAGCGCCCCCAGCTCTTGGAGCTGTCTCTACGGGAGGACTGGAGCCCTGTTCCTTGCCTGGATGGTGGTAGGTACCCCAGCTATTTTCTTCACCTTCACCCTGCTGTCTACACAGGTAGGGGCAACATAGACATCAAATAGTTCTGAGATTTTTCTTTATAACTAGACCCAAAGGGTTGACTTTTATTTGCTCAAGATTGCACTGAGATGAAATTCCACACCAGCGGTGACCTCCTTCTGACTTTCTGACTGGTGCTGGGTTTCCCACGCTTCCCTGTAGGGCGGTCTCTGAGCCACTGTCACCCACGCCTTGCTGCTTCATATGGTGGGTGTTGTGGGAGCAGCTCTGAGTGTTCCCAACAAAACACTGTGGCCCAGCCATCCACCACCTCCGTGACAGAGCAACACAGCCTGTCCTTGGGATCTCTGCAGGTCCCCACACACCGCCTCCGTGTCCCCTGTGCCTCCTTTCTGGGTCCTGTTGCTTCTGCCACACAGCTTCCCTCCCACAGCACCTGGCCCATTTGTGGTTGCCCCCTTGCCCAATGCTTCAAGCTCTGCCTTCTACAAAAGCTCCTTCTTACTTTGCCTCCATTCAGCCTTGGGTCTATACTTCGAAAATCTTACTGACCATACTATTCATTTTGCTTCTTTGCACCTAGTGTTAGTATTAGTTTATTTATTTATGTCTCATTTTTGTATCCCCCCCACCCCAACCTGGAGTATATACCAGCCTGGGATGCAGTGGGGAGCACTTCTGGAGGGGAGCCTGGGGGTGCAGGGGGGAGGACTTCTGGAGGGGAGCCTGGGGGTGCAGGGGGAGCACTTG